>JAODAL010018965.1:0-73283 GCA_025379985.1 Phyllomedusa bahiana | reverse complement strand
TTGGGGAAGAACAAATGTCTGTTAGAAAACAACATTTTTTTAAAATAGGACCTGTAGTATAGTCATGTCCAGCAAAATGCCCCCAAAAAATTCAAAGCATGACCCTTGAGCCATTTGGCAATTGTGAAGAAACAAATGTTGTTGAAACAACATTTTTTGAATAGGACCTGAGTATTGCTGCTTTCAAGCAGCTGACCTAAAAAATTATAAAAAATGACTTCTCCCCACTTTTTAAAAATTTGTGAGGGAGAAATCCCACTTAGAACCCACATTTTTTTTCCCAAAGGCCCATGATTATAGCTTTATTACAGCAACATGCCCCAAAAAAAATTATAAATATGACTTCTCGCCATTTTAAAAAAATTGTGATGGGAAAATCCCCTTGAAGCCACTTTTTCTGTTCCAAAGGGGCCATAATTATAGCTGTATTCACGCAACATGACTCAAAACCATTGAAAAATGCGAAAATTCTAAAGAAAAAATGAGTAAATGGAATACGGTTTTGTTGTCTGAAACCTTGCTGTTTTTAAGTCTCTCCAGCAAAACCAGAAAAATGAACTGTTGGGAAAAGAGAAAAAAAATTTTGCAGTAAAAAATGATCATTTTAAAAATAAGTTTTCAAGAGGACCATTTCTTTTTTGAAGAGGAATGTGAAGTGCCCAGCAAAAAATCGGTGACCTCGGAAATTGGGGCCACACCATTAGAGATCCCTGTGATTATCTTGATGAAGTCAAAAGATCCACATTTCTGTGGGAAGGGCCGGGGTGGCATTTGTCTGTAATAAATCCTCCAGCTGTGTGGGTCGCTCAGTATGCGGGCTGTGGAGGCAACACCCCTTTTGGCGTGGCGAGGGCCCGGGCCTTGTCCTTTTGGATACCCCGAAGTTATTGGGTCGGAACACATCCAAAAACAGGGGTTTTTGAGACGCAGATAAATTTTGCCCAAAGATCTTAAACTGGTTCTGGTGTTTGGATGTGTGCCCTGCATTGCATGCGTTTGGGGAGGTGGTAAATAAAGATTGCCAGGGTCACCCATTGGGCTTCTGCCCCCCTTGCCTGCTGTGCTGCGCCGCTAGGCTATTGGCCCTTACTGCTGTCACGACGTGATGGTTCCTCGTGAATTTGAAGAACGTGAAAACAGACGCAAACAGATGTCTCCAATTTTATCAATCAGCAGGTTCCATTTCTGATTTACTTCCCATTTGGGGGGGGGTGGGAAAGGGGAAAAAATGCTGAGTTTTGTTTTGTACCGGGATCAGGAGGGGGACCCCATAACTGTTGTTCATTTGTGGGCCTTTTAAAAGGGGAGGATCATGTTGGGAGGAAATGGAGATCCCAAAACTCAGTGAGAGATGGGCCTTGATTTCCCAACCTTGGGTCGAGGGGAAATAGCAAAATGATCTTTTATCTTCCTCCTCCCCTAAAATTTGCGGGCCCCAACCCTTTTCCAAGGCGGGGGCATCGGTAATGTCGGTGTCAGGGGAAAACCTCCTCCTCCCCCTCCTCCTCCCTCCTCTCGTTCTCTGGCACAGCTTCAACACAGCCCTGACTTGCCTGAGATGATGACCCCGAGAGTGATGCGCTGCCTTGCACTAAACCCTGGACCCGAACCTCCCTAATGAAGACGTAAAATTGAGAAAAAAGTCGGGCCTTGTGGATTCGACGGAGAGAAAGGCTCCCTGTCCCCATCTGTGTCCCTCTCCCCCTCCCCGCTGGGGGGGATGTTGTTTAAAAAAAGGGCCAACGATCGTTCCAGAAAAAAAGACCCACAATGTCCCGCTGACAAAAGGGATGTCCGCAATGACCTTTTGGTGGCCCTTTTTCAAAAAAAGGCAAGGGGAAGGTGCAGAGTCCTTCACCAGCCCCCCACTCTCGGTGGCCAACACCCCGAGGTCCCCACCGTGCTTGTCAGGCCATGTGTCACTTTGTATGGTAAGGGGTTGCGTGCTGCCCAATCGCTGGGCCTGTGGAGGGTGGAAATTTCCGCGTGTTGCCACGTCAACAATGAGACGGTTGCGGGGGAGGCGAGCTGACGTGAAAAGCGCCAGGGGGACAAAAAGAGGTTGCAAACGGCGGGGAAGTGGGGGAACTTAGACTTCGACCCTTTCCTCGCAGGCAGTCCAGACGAAAGGTTCGGACATGTCCCGGGCAAGGGATTGTCCAGCCTACCGACTTAATGGCGGCCAGAGATTTCCCCCGTTATCGCACACCACCTTCCGGAAAAGGTTTTTGTCCCCAGCAGCGCCGGGTTCGTTACGGAGAGGTCCACAGCTCCTGACCTGTGTGTGGATGGTCTCCAAAACAGATTAATTTCAAACGGCCTGGTTTCTTGGGCCCCGTGATGCACCAGAGGCCTTTGGGGGGGAAGAGCCCGCACCACCCCTGCGGTTTTGAAGAGCGTGGGGCCGAGCCGAGAGCCCCCGTCATGCCCAAGGACACCCCCCAGTCCCCAGTGAGTGTCAAGATATAAGGGCCTGGCCCGTCCCTTACTAGTCCTTTGTGTGATGGTGAGATGGTTTTTTCCCCGGCCACAGATGCAGACAACGCGCTTGAATTTTAGTTGACGTGGCTGGCCAGGGCAGGACGGTTTTCTGGAAAAGAAATGCCTGCTCAGCATTGGGATTGGGGGCAGGCAAGGGCATGACGTGGCGGAACCCATCTGTGTCCCCAGATGTAAAGGCAAACATTTCCAAAACCAAAAGCTGGCAATGCCCACTTTAGGTTTTTGGGTTGGGATGGTTTTGGGGGTTAAAAGTGTTTCTTTGTCCCAAACCTGGAAGACAGAAGGCTCCGCTAGACTGGCCGGCTGTAGGGTGCAGGTCATCAAACTGGTGGGGGAAGGGTAGGATGGGGCTATGGTGGCTGCCTTGGTGGTACTCGGGGGGACGGGGAGGTGAAGCGGAGGGTGATCCCCGTATGACTTGAGGACATGGGGGCTGGGGAAAGCTTGGTGGTGGTGGAGGAGGGAGGGGGGGTCAGAGGGTGTGACAGTGGTTGGAGGCCGGGCATCGATCTGCCTTTTTTGGCCAAGGTTGCCTCATTTCAACTCTTTGCTTCGCTGCTTGTGACTGACTGTTGGTGGTGGTTAACCCCCCAAAAAGGTTTTGCCTTCTTATGCGTTTCGGCAAAGGCGGATTGACATCGCTGGGTGAATCGAGGCTTGCTCAAAGAAGGCCAGGCTTGAGGGCCCCTGGCCCTTTTTGAGGCGGTAAGCGAGGGGGGGGGGTTTGGGCGTGACTGGGTGGGGGGGAATATATCAGCGGATTCTGCGACTGCCCTTTACCTTTTTGAGGGGGGGGCCCCTTTACGACACTCCCATGTTTCCTTCTCGTCCAGTGTAAAAGCGCTCGCAAGAAAATTTGCTAAAAAGACATTTGGATCGCAATTTTGTCGCCCATCATCATCAAACCAAAGGTGATTCGTCTCCTGACTTTTTGCACCAGGAGTGCGGTACAAGAAAGGGGGGACTGAAAGGCTTTGCCCCCGCCCAGGTTTTTGCCTTTGACCGGTTTTCTCCCCCTCTGATGGCTCAGTAACTGGGCGTCAGAGCAGAGAAAAATTCTTTCCTCTTTGGCCTTTGATTTTTAAACTGCCTTCTGCCCCCCAAACCGCATTTTGTCATCAAAGGGGGTCTTAAGAAAATGGTTTATCCAAGTGGTGGGTACACGGTTGACTTTTTGGGGCTGCTTCATGTTGGACAGTGGGAGATTGCTGATGACGACTTTTGGGGGGCCCGTGAATGGGAGGCCCGGGGAAAGGTAAGACTGCGGGGTTTTGCAGGGTTGAAAAAAACCCCACTGAAGGACAGTTTGGCAAATGCTTTTTTCTTTTCTGGATTCACAGGGAAAATGACCCAGCGATGACGGGCCTAAAGGCCCTTTCCCAACTGACAAACCCCGCTGGCAGGGTGGGGGTCGCCAGCACGGGAAGGAGCCCCTTCTCTCTACCTTACCCCCAAGGGTCCTCCCCCCCTCTTTGCTAAACTTACCCCCGGGGGAATTTCGCTCCATGTTCAAAAATTTTAAAAAATTTGAGAAGGTAGGGAAAAAAGGGGTTTTGGAAAGTGTCTTTTTAAAAAGCGGCAAATCAAACCCTTATTCTCAAACCCCTAAAATCAAAAAAAAAATTGTGGATTTCAAATTTTTTAACTGAAAGGGGGCTCTTTAAAAAAAAGCTGGCCTGCCCCCCAAGGGTGAAGAAAAACACCTGTTGAAATGTATACGGTTTAATAAAAGGTTTTTTTTTGGAAACCTATCAATTCCCTGTGGTGACTCCAAAATTTGGCTGTTTTTCAAAATTTAAACTAAAAAAGTAGCTTATGAACAAAGTTGATGCCCAAAAAAGTGAAAAAAAAAAAAAAACCCTGTTGAAATTTTCACGGGATAATAAAAGGGAAATTTTTTGGCCCCTTTAATCAATTCCCCGTGGGGGAATACTAAATTGCTGTATTCAAATTTAACTCCCCAAATAAAATTCCCCCCTATGAACCCAAAGCTTAAATTAAACCAAAAAAGTGAAAAAAAAAAACCTTTTTAAAAATGTACTAGGGGATTTTAAAAAGGTTTTTTTGGGGCCCCTTTTTTAAATTTCCCCTGTGGTGACTAAAAAAATTGTTTTTTTTCAATTTAAGTGCAGGTGCCCCCAAGGGAAAAAAAGCTTTTCCCTGCCCCCCAAAGTGAAAAAGAAATTTATTTAAAAAATTTTTGGTTTTTTTTTTTTTTTTTTTGGTTTTTTTAAATAAAAGGTATTTTTGGCACCTATAACCTGTGCTGACTAAAAAAATTGGGGGTTTTCTAATTTAATTGCAAGGTGGCTTATAAACCCAAAGGGGAAAGGGGCCAAAATTTGAAAAAAGTAAACCTTTTTTGAAATGTATACTGATAATAAAAGTGGAGTTTTTGCCCTAACAAAAAGACCTGCGTTCCCTTAGAAAAGATGTGTTTTCCAAATTTTAAAATTTTTTCAGGCGGGCCCCAATATCAGGAAATTTTTTTCAATAGAAAATTGTCAATAATAAAGCTATTGCGTGCAATGTTAAACTAAGTCTTGGTGAACTATATCCAGTATTCTTTATAGAGCTTGTCTGTGTTCGCCCGCGGGCCCCCCCCCCGCTCCCCGCTGTGACTTTACTGCGGTAGATGCTCCTTTAAAATTCTCTACCTAATACATAAAATCTTCAAATCTTGATCTAACTAAGTTGTAAGGATCAAAGCTAACAGTAGACTTTCTCTGTGAAGAAATAGAATAATTTCGCTGAGCTGTTTGGACACAGGCAAGAGCGCACGTCCTACTGCTATGAGACGCTGACAGACCTGATCATGAACGGAAGGGCTTTTCTATGTAAAACGAGGTTTCATGTGATTTTTCCAGCCAATCGAAACCCATACACTTTCCCATTTCATGACGTCGCACACACATCTCACCCTGCTCTATTCTGTAAGTGATTTGCTGGCCGCCAAAATGACGGGAAGCCCCGAAAATGGCACGATATTAATTTAGATGATGCACAAAATTTTAACCTAAATTATCGCATGATCTAAAAATTTCGATCAACATAAAAACTGTGCCGATTTCAACTTTGTCGATAATAATCGCTCAACACAAGTAATAATCACCTGACTAATTCAGTAATACATTTCTAGGGGGAATAAAAGAGGAGCAGCCCAAAACAGAGTTTTAAGAGATGTTCCAAAATCGTTATTTCACTGGAAACACAAAATATTTACCAAGCAATTTGTCAGGAGAAATGTGGATTTCTCAAAGTTAAAGCACTCTGCACTACACAAATATATTGCATTAAAGTATCACCAAAGCTTTAATTACACAAAGCACTAGGACAGAACAAGTCCCCCCTTTAATTCCATGACATGTATATAATTATCCCATTTCATACATATCTTCAATGACATTATGCGTTGTGCTGGAATACAGGTTCAAAATGCTACTATGTAGAAGTAAATTATAAATTGTAAATTAATATAGATGATTCACATACAAATATAAACTTTTTTGTTTTTTCATCATAGCACCACAAAGTGATGTTTTACTTATGAATTCACTTACCGAAAGGCACAACAGTTCAGTCTGATTTTGTGTGGAAATAAAATTGTTATCCATGAAGTTCCATGGAAAATTTAGATCTGTTCCACATGACACAAATGCACAAAACTGGTGGTGTATGTTCTGAAAAACAATCATTATAGATCTCAATGTTCCTGAGTTATTAGACCTACAAGATGAAATCTGAGATTTTGCCTTTATATTTTTGACTGCCAAAGACCATGGCTCCTTGTTATATATCTCTATGTTCATTTCACATTCTTTTTCTGAGATAATATTTTTGATGTGTGCTCCTGCAAGGTAAAAGTGAAAATTGGGTAATTTCATTTCCAAATGTTATTATCAAATCATGGAGCTTCAAAAAAAAAAGAAGAAAATAAAAATGTTTACTTTAAGCTGAAGATTTCATTTGAATCTGCTTTGGTTATTGTTTTTCCTGTTCAATCTAACCAGCATGCTAAAAATTACTGCTTTAAAGGGGTTGTCTCACAAAAAAGATTAGCTTTAAACACTTAGGGAATGGTAAACTGAAAAGTTTTTCCAAATGCATTTCTTTATTTTGGCTTTATTGAGGAGTTAAGCTAGATTTTATCTGCTCTGAGTTCACACTAGGTTCCCGACCTGCTCTCCCCATTTCTCAATGCTCTGTCTAATCAGATAGCAAGATGAACTTCACCACAGGACAGACTGCCGGTAGCTTGAGAACAGAAGTCAAAGAAGTAATTATTCTCCTTTTGTTTGTTTACTTTGAGCTTTGTGGATAGGATCTCCTGCTGTCATGTCAGTGCTCTTATGAGAGCCGTGATTATGGAGCTGATATTCTAATTATTGCTATATAACCACCCATAGCCCAATCAGGAAGAGATTAGATGCATGTATCTGAATCTGCTTTTGGCTCTGAAACAGCATGGTGTTTAATATACAACTAAGGATTCTTGGTGTAAAATTCAATAATGGTGACCAATAAGGCCAGATTCACCTACAACATACATTTATCATGCCTAAGGATTCCTGCTGATATGAGGTGGCTACCTCTGAAGCTGCAATGTTTTATCTGATTCTTAAAGATTATTCCAAGCAAGCTAACTCCAATTCTGACCATGTAATACCCTAGATGCTATGGTCATTAGTAACTGTGGCATCTAGGTGGTAGATAGATGGAGGGGGCTTTCTCTCTCCTTCATCTGCTATAGCATCTGGACCTGCCATCTTTCAAAGGCTGTTATGTCACACGCATAAAACATTGCAATACAGTGATGTGTTGTAATGCATTAAAACAGCAATGAAGGGTTTTTCCGGGGGCGGGGCATCACGCATGGCCGCTTTTTATCTTAGCTCCTGAGGCCATCGAGGAAATCGGGGTGTAATCCCAGACATCAAGACCCTGAGGACCACTAAGTTTACAGGGGACGCCTGCGGAGACGGTGGGGCAACAGGCCCTGGAGCTATTTACCAACAAATCCCCGGGATCCCGTGGCGGTAAGCTACACCGCGAGAGGCCTACTATCAGCAGCCTCGGCGCCATCTTGGCGGAAGACCGCAGCACACAAGAAAAGTACAGACGCTGGGCTCTGCCTCTCACCCCTGAGCATCGCTGCATGAGAGACGAAGGGATAAGTCGGCGCAGCGGTGTCATCCGACAGTGTGGAGGCGACGCGCCCGTGAAAGACATTCCCCTTACCTGCCTGGCGTGCGGAGAGTACGGGGACAAAGTGCGGCAGCCCGAGACAAGTGCGGCAGTGACCCACGTGACAGCCGGGCTTCACGGGGTCCCGGAGCGGCAGGTGTCTGAGCGGCGCAGAGAGAAAGTGAGGAGAGCGGAGGTGCTCGACGACAGTGGCAAGGGGCAAACCATCGGCCGCCAGCAAACAGCACTGCGGCAGCTGATGACCTCAGGACCACAGCAGGCAGCTCACCATCGGAGCCTGTGTAACGCTGTGGGTGGAAAGTGAGTACGGCCACTGAGGGGCTTCACTGCTTATTGAGGGGCCCTGGACTGTGGGACTGCAATCCTTCTGGCCAGCAAGCGGAGAGGTCAGACTATAAGCTTTCCATCTAAGCTGGGAGCCGGGGGATAGTATGTTCACTGATGCCCATAGACTCTCTGGTAACACAGCCTAACTATAGCAGCGCTCCACTGGGCAGGGACGCTACCTAACCCATTGCTTTTGCCATAAGGCCCATCTCTTACTTTAATTGCTAGGCTGCATTAGAAGCTACAGTCTGAGGGAACTGCAGTAAGCTGGACGTTCCTTTATCTCCTCTCCTCTAAATATTATTGCAACAACAATTGCAAGCCTTCTAGCTGCGGTGCACTGTTGTCACTAACCGAAGGAAGCCCTACTGCCATCTGCTGGCGTGCCATGAGATGTGCGCCTTTCAAATTGTGTGACAGTGTCTCAGACTCTGGTGCCATCTACTGCTATTGAAGGGTTACAACTACCCGACTCTCACAATCTACTGTTAGAATGTGCTGCTCGTTTGTTATGTGAGATCCAACGCTCCCAGGGGCTCCCCCCTTATGTTCTTTTTGTTCACAGTATCACGCATATGACACGCACTCCTTCTCAGATAAGATAATAAAACTCCTGAGACTCCTGCAGGGGATTTAAACTGCTGACCCACAGCTACTGCTGAATCGTCCTCGGCAGAAATATAAATTATGGACAGATTTGTGCAGTCTTCTGCTACGCCTAAACGCACACGCGCTCAAAAGACGGCTGCAGACAAGGTACCCCCTGCTTCAACTACAAAACAGTCTCAACAAAAGTCAATCCCGAGCAAAGTACAACCAAAAGGTTCGGCTACCATGGCGCAAACTCCACCATCTACAAGCCGGAGAGATCCTCTACAGGCTACGATCTCATCGGCGTCCAGCCCTGCTGCACCTCTAGATGCTGCCTCACAAGTTCTATCAATGGCACCAGAGGTGTCCAGGCTCATACTCCCTGTGTTTGATAAGAGGATAGACATCATCCAAGCCTCTATCAACGCGGCGCTGGCCCAGATCACCTCTAACTCGCAAAAACTGGTGGAGCTGGAGACCCGTACGGGATCTGTTGAGGACACTGTAGCCAGGCTGGACGGAGCATCATCCACCCAACAGTCTTTGATCGATAGCCTACAGAACAAGATTGACGACCTGGAAAACCGTGCCAGGCGCAACAATCTTCGATTCATTGGCATCCCAAAGGATGTACCAGCAGACGCATTAGCCTCCTACCTGACCACGAATCTAGCCACTGCATTGGGCCTGGACACGCCGAAGGACCCCCTCCTCATAGAAAGGGTTCATCGTGTGGGCAATGCTGGAGACCGGAGAAACAGGCCCCGACCGGTCATTGCGAAATTCCATAACTGGACGATCAAGGAGAGGTTCCTTAAAGCCTACCGTCAACTCAGGGACCTGAGAGTGGAGAATGAACGCATCCTGATCTTCCAGGACTATTCCTTGCAGGTTACACAAAAACGCAAAGCATTTCACCCGGTCTGTCAACATCTTCACGAAAGTGGCATCCGGTTCCAACTGCTCTACCCGGCAAAATTGAGAGTAGTGGAAAATGGCCAAGCGTCGAATTATGAAAGACCGGAGGATACAGCAAGGCACTTTCTTCCTAACGCACCTGGCTATAGTGTGTGATGACCGATCGGTGAGATTGCTGGGACTGTACAGGTCTTTGGTTAACTACTGGGGATAGTAAAGCTTGACTGCTGAAATTTTGCTTACTCCTTGTTTTTTGCTATCCCCTTTTGCCTTTTTCTCTTCTACCCCTCCCCTCCCCCTTTCTCTTTCTCTGCCTAAATATGCTCGGGATGTAGAGCATAGGAAGGGGGTTGATTCAGGAACGATATAATTCTAGTTTGTCATATGCTAATGGAATATGTGTTAGTCATAGGGGGACATTCCCCCCTGGAGCTCCGGCTCTAAAGAACAGCTTGTTTGTTGAAAATCTGTTACCAGGTTATTGGCTTTAGAATTTGGGCCAAATGTTTAGGTTAGGTTTGTCAAATGTTTACTCTTGCTAATAGCAGTGTGCTCTCCTCTCTACAGCTCTGCAAGAGTTAAAAGGTGGTGTGGGAATGTGTGGCTCTTTAAAGGGTGTGTGGCTCCTCCTCCCCTGTTAAGTAATGAACATGGGGGCGCTCGCTGGGACGCCTGCCGTGTTCTTCGTCTTGTAATATGCCTGCCCTTACATTTTCCACAGTGGGACACAGGATGAGTAGTCGTATGGTGGGAAATGGGGACGAGCCTCCCGTAGCGCCACTTAAGATTTTATCTTGGAACGTGGCAGGACTAAACATCCCAGAGAAGCGCAGGCAAGTCATGACGCACATGAAACGCTCAAAGGCAGATATATTTTTCCTACAGGAGACACATTGGCAGAAAGGAAAGTTTATCCCCATCAGAGCCCCTTGGCTGGACCCACCAATATTGGCAAATTACCATTCAAAGACTAGGGGGGTAGCAATCTATTGTAGGACGGGGATAGTGCAGTCTATAGAAGATAAATTTGAGGATCCGGAAGGCAGGTTTCTATATCTGAGAGTTCGCATTACAAACATCACTTACACATTGTGTAATGTTTATGCGCCTTGTGGGGGAGGCCGGGAATTCTTTGATCGTCTTGCTAATTTTCTTATCATGAAACCGCACTCAAATCTTATACTGATGGGAGATTTTAATGCAGTACTAGATCCTAGGGTAGACAGGTCACGGACCCCATCAGAGGATACCTCCAACGGCTCCCAACTGGAGGACTTGGTCACGAGACTTGATGTGTTTGACTACTGGAGGGCGACTAACCCGACATCACGGACTTACACTTACTACTCCTCTGTCCATATGACGTTTTCCCGCATTGACATGGCCTTGATAGCCTCCTCACTTTATCATAGTGTCGTTAGTGCTGACATATTACCAATTGCGGTCTCGGATCATGCCCCCATTACGATATCCTTGGGAGGGGCGCTTCTTACCCATACGACGCGAACTTGGAGATTCCCAACGTATCTTTATCAGTCGGAGGACTTTAGGGACTTTCTTAGCGTGCACTGGGCGCAGTTCTTGGCTGATAATGCAGTCCATGTGGAAAACACCCCTCTTCTATGGGCTACAGCGAAAGCCGTTATGCGCGGGCAAATAATTAGTTATGTCGGCATGAAGCGCAAAGCGCAGAAACAAAAATTTCAGGAGCTGCGCCAATCACAAAATAGGCTCTCTGTAGATCCCTCGGCTGCAAATCAACAACAGTTTAAAGAGGCGCAAACTCTCTTAAATGCATTTCTCCAAGGAGAAGCTAAGGCTACTTTGAATTTACAACGGAATCAATACTACCGAAAGAGTAGAAAGAGGTGGATGCCTTCTATGACTCACGTACTATACTACTCTTAAAGCCAAAAAAGGACCCTACTTTGCTGACATCTTATAGACCAATTTCTTTATTGAATCAGGACTATAAGATTTTAGCGAAAATTATGACCTCTAGGCTGCAGTCTTTTATGCCACGTATAGTCCATCCCTCACAGAACGGCTTCATAGCTAACAGGCATTCCACAAAAAATGTTCGTACGGCTATAGCAGCCATAGCACAGGCAAGGACGGAGGCGCACCCGGTATCCATGCTTCTTAGCTTGGATGCCGAAAAGGCCTTTGACAAGGTCTCTTGGCCATTCCTAGACGCTGCTATTTTGCGCCGCAGATTTGGGAGCCTCTTTGCCGGCTTCGTCACCCACATGCACTCCAATGCCACGACGACCCTGCTCATTAACAATAAAATATCCCCAGTAATTGACCTTTTTAGGAGAGCTAAGCAGGGATGCCCCCTTTCACCCGTTATTTAATTTGTCTATTGATCCCCTCCTCTATCATATCGATCAATCACCGCTGTATACGGGTATCCTTACTCCCAGGAGTGAGCTCAGGGTCACAGCATATGCTGACGACCTGCTTTTGATGATTAGGAACCCCAAACAAAATTTGTCCTCTATCTTGGAAGATGTGAAGGAGGTGGGAGCCTTATCTGGCTACACGATCAATGTGGACAAAAGCGAAGGGATGCTCCTGAAGGGTCCAGCTGAGCCCCTTTGGTCAAGGATGTATTCGATCCACTGGTGTACTTCAGCTATGAAGTATTTAGGGGTGTGGTTGACCAAGTCTCCAGCCTATTTATACACGGTTAACATGTCCAGATACTCCGGAGAACTAGGCCACACTCTGAAGAGATGGGCTGACCTCCCGCTATCTTTCACTGGGTGATCCAATTTAATTAAAATGGTAGAGTTCCCGCGCCTTTTATATATTTTCCATATGCTTCCGGTCTATTTGCGGCCGAGGGATGAAAAATTAATTAATGCGCAGTACAGGCTGTTTATTTGGAATAATAAGAGGGCGCGTATTCCTCTACTCATACTACAACAACGCAGATTGCATGGCGGGCTAGGATTTCCTAACATACGTCTCTATAACTTAGCGGCCTTGGGCCGTTTCCTGACGGACTGGGCGCTATCTAAAAAGGTGTTCACTGATAGTTCGTTAGATCAAGAGGGACTTCCGGACATATCCCTTATCAACTTTGTACATTTGCCCTATGATAAACTTCCTCAGATGGTAAGGGGTGATCAGTTACTTATACTAGTTTGGAGGGCGTGGCGGAAGATCAGGCAACTTAAAAAACTGAATCCGGATTACTCCTCCTCTTTATCTTTAATGGGAAACCTAAATTTCCAGGGTGGTAAACCACAGAATACCTTCAAACATTGGTATAAATTGGGATTACATCAAATAAAACATTTCGTACACCTCAATACTAAACAGCTGCAATCTTTCAGAGTTGCAAAGCCTTTATTCCACGCCTCCAATTCCATTTTTCAATTATTTGCAAGCAACTAGTTATGTTTCAGAGGTGAAGTGACATCTGCAGCCTGAAGATTGGGACACGACCTTTGATCGCATACTCTTAAACCCCCCCCACTAGAAAAGCGCAGTTGTCTGTTACCTATAAATATCTTCTTGAGAATCTTGATTATGACAAATCGAACTTCGGTTTGGCTAAATGGCAAGATCGAGATGCTGATATCTCCACACCTGTGGTACTGGAGGCAATCGCTGACGCGAATAAATATTTGCCGATGGCCAGATATATGGAGATGTTTTTGAAGGTAACACACAATGCCTACCTTACACCTATCAAGGGATACCGTATGGGCAGGTTTCAAACTGACAATTGTTTTAAGTGTGGGTCCCCATCAGCCAATCTCTACCACTGTTTATGGGACTGTCCACTTATACAGGAATTTTGGATCCACATATCGGAATATATGAATCAATCTTTGCACCTGTCGTGTGTCGCTAACGCTTCTTGGGCATTATTCGGAGTTATGCGACAGGAAGGCAGCAGCGCGCAAAGCTATTTTGCAGGTTTGGCTCCAGCCCGCGGGCCCTACTTTAGAGTTGTTTAGGAGCAAATTAAACTTTTTGATGCACATGGACTGGGTTGAAGCCACGTTGCAAAAGGAAAAACGGGTGAAAAAGTTCTTTGAGCTTTGGGAAAGGTACATAGCCACACTCCCAACAGATAGCAGAGATAATATCAGACGCTGTTTAGCGTCCACCTCATGGTACCAGAGCAGACAACTTGCGGGTAGTGACCCAATTGATTTACCAGCAGAAGATAACCCTTAGTGGGGCTTATGGACTGGATAATAGTAAGCTCACGGGGCGCACGTGGACCAAGGGACACTGGGATGAAGGTTGGGTGGCCTGTGGGAGCTCACCCACTCACTGGATATGTCGGCGGGGGTGGGGGGAGTCGCACACCTGAGCTTGCACCATGTGGGGGAGGAAAGGGACACACTGCATTTTTGGAAGTTAATTTAATTTGGTTTGGTTTGCTACTGTTTAATCACAGTCAAATTAGAGATGTAGAGATATCTTGAAGTAAGCTGCAATAGACTGTGTAATGTTTATGTTTATTGTTGGAGGTATAATATTACAAAAATTACACTGTCCTTGATGTCATAACTATATTACAGTGATGTCATGGTATCTGTAACAGTAAGCTTTTATGTCTTTATACATGTTCTCCATGCTTGATATGTTTATGTCAAGGATATTGTTCAATAAAAACAATAAAAAAAAACAGCAATGAAGCTGTTACATGCTAAATACAGCATGATTAAAAACATTATTTTTGTAAAAAAAAAGGGTTTAAATGTGTAAAAGTAGAAAAACAAACAAATCATATCAACTGATAGATTCAAGTTAACACATCATTAATACAGCACAGTGAAAAAAAGTTGTGTGCTCATGCCTGCTAAAAAAAAGTAATTAAAAGAACCAAAATTGTGTCTAAAAATTCAATAGTGTGCTTTGAAGCAAAAGCTATTGAAAAACAAAATCCAAAATCCAATGGAAATACGCCCAAAAAACACTGCAGAACTGCTTTTTTAAGAAAAATTTTGTAAAATTGTGCCATAATTCCGCAACAAGCACTCTCTCATAGTGAAAATGTTTTACACTAAATCTACACATTATCGTAAAAATTTTTATTTAATTTTGTGAGGTAAACCAGCTCACGATGACCTTAGATAAATTTGTTTCAAGGGGTTGTGTCACAATGCTATTTTACAGAGCTACAGCACAGAGCACACTTCCTGGTTATGCTGTGGGTGGTTCTTTAGCAGTGACTGGCATATCACCTCTGCTATGTTTATTACAGTGACATGTGCAGGAGGTTTATAATCTGTAGTACACAAGGCTACAGTGTTTATAGGATTAAAATTTTTCATTAACTTACATGAACAAGCTCCTGTGCTAGAGATAAGACTAGTCAGGGAGTGACGCACCATGGTCGGATTGGCAGCTTGGAGCAATGAAAAAGGATAGAGCAGAAAGAGGTGGTTGGTAACCAAGAGAAACTTGTGTACACTAGCAGTAGATAAAATCTCTTCTATCTCCTAAACAAAGCAAAATTGGAACAGCAATGTATTTGGCAGTAGTTTTCATTTACCTTTCCCTACCTATTAAAAGCTAATTATTGTGATGAGAAATCATTGTAGTTTCTAGAATAGGGGATTTTAAAAGGTGATTTTATATTTAGTCCATTCAGGCCTCTGCTTTGAAGATTTATCTTCTAAAATGAAGTGATTTCTCAAGTTTTCTAAAATTCAAGCCCATCAAAGCCACATTAGAACTGAACTGATCCATAATACTGTTTTTGAAAAATTGTTGTTAAACTTATAAGCCTTCTAATGTCTGACAAACTAAATAATTTTTAACAAGTTATGCAGAAATAAGAAAGATGTACGTATTGTTAAATAGTCTCTATTTTTGTGTGGCATAAGTATATATTGCAGAAAGATTCACATTTAAAATATGACAATTTTTACAGAATGTTTGAACCACAATTTACCAATAAGATAATGTACAATGTTTAACAAAGAACAATCTCAAATTAACTTAGCTAAGTAAAAACAATAAAAAGGTTTTTTTCCGAGTGACAAGTCATATTTGAAAAAGAGGGCTGCATCCAGAAGTCCAAAACGGACTCTGCCCTTTATTAACCAATATTAATCCAATTTATAATTTTATTTCACAGGTGCAAAGACTCAAAAAAAAACTTACTGATTGTATAATTTCCTGGATCTGTATATATAAGACTGAAAGAAGTGGCAAAATACCCATTCAGTCCAACGTGTGCCACAGAGGAGCTCGTATTTTCTTCAGACCAATGAACTGTCATTGTAACTATTTTAAAATGTTCTATTTTTGCATTCTGAACACCTAATCAAGTAAACAATAAAAATACATTTTTAAATCAATCTCAATTTTTCATAGAGTTATCCACTCATCCCACAAAATAAAAGAATTCATACACAAAGTGCCTGCTTTATTAGGCCGTGTTCACACGGCTTATTCCCGACGGATTTGTGCGCCGTATTGAGCGCACAAATCCGCCGTGAATAAGGGGCGGGACGGGGGCGGGGGCGGCGCGCGGCGGGGGCGCCGCTCCCGGCCCCATAGACAATGCATTGTTTACGGCGCGTACGCGCCGTAAATAATGTGCATGCCACTTTCTCCCCCCGTGGCGGATTCGCCGAGCGGGGAGGAGCGACGGATTCCACTGTTCTCTATGAGAGCAGTGGATTACCGTAATTGCTGCCGCGGATTGGTGCCGAACTGAAGCGCAAATCCGGCGCGCAGTACGGCGCCAATACGCGGCAGAATAAGCCGTGTGAACGAGGCCTTAGTAGAAAACAAAGCAAGCAGTAAATTATACATACAACCAAAGCCTTTCAATTTTTTTTTATTGTCTTTTAAGAGACATTTGTAATATGCTGCATTTGGAAACATCAAGAACAAGCCTATGGATCATTGCATGGAAGAGTGGGTCTCTCTGACTTAGGGGCCGTTCACATGGCACAGGACAAATACCGGTCGGTGCACACGGCCGCAGTATGACAGCTATTCTCTGCTATTAGCAGAGAAAAATTTGGCATTAACAATCTTCATGCATGTCGCCCTTAATGTTAAACATTTTACCTGGTTTTACTGTCATGACTGAGTGGATTATTACAAAGTCTGTATATTCGGAGCTCACTTTATCACAAGATATAAGTATAATTATTTGGTTAGATATTACCTGTTGTCCTCTCCAATGAAGTTGCCAAATGGCCAGAAATCTCTAATATTAAGATTGTCCTTATTTGTGTTTGGTCATAGTGAAGACTCATGTTGACATCACTGATATAAGGACCACTGCTTGTAAAAATGGCCAACAATCCTCTTCCATCTCCATATGGCAAGCACATAGGTTCTGTGCACCTGAATACAAACAAATAAAATGTCATTGTTGGGCTCACATCCAGTAATCGTACCATTTAACTGTATATTGTGTAGAGGCACCATTATCAAACTTCTTTGTACATGCTTCCAGTGACTGAGTTGTATTAGACACTTATGCGTTTCAATATTAAACCTTAGGCATAACGTATACTGGACAAAATTATCAATAAAATAAGTTAAACATACAAACGAGTTATCATAAAAATTTACAAAAATAGTACATAGAAGGGCAGGAAAAAATAAACAAAACTATAAAGAAGCAAACTATTCACATACATGCATCACAATCAATGCACAAAGGAAAGGTAAATACCTAGGGGCACATTTGCTTTCCATATTGATCAATCTTTCAGTAATTTTTGTAGCATTTATAAAGGAAATATGTGAGCCATAGTTGGATCCTTCAAATATGCTCATGTTGGCACAAAGGCAATGTATTTCATCTGTCCGTATGGTTAATTGAAAGCTACAATATAAAAGCAAGGAATATTAAATGAATATCAATCAAACAACACTATTACTAGTAAGAGCATTAGTTTATAGAACAATGTGATAGGTAAGTATTTACAAATCATTAGAAGGGAATTGATATACAATACATACTGTGAGACTTACTCTCGTCCAGCCGCCATCTTGTACAGTCTCAGGGATCACAGTTATGGCACACGATACTCAGACCACACGGTATTTTGAAACTGGCCTCAACCAGCTTTATTGGTCAAGCAGGTTACAGAAAACTGTCCAATTGTATAGCATACAGGAATAAAACATTAGGCCATCTGGCCACTAACTAAACAAACACAAGGAGCCCTTTCTAACATGGTCTGGACTTATCGTCCAGTACAACCAGTTTCTCCTACCAAACTCCACTGGTTTCAAGCTGCTCTCCAGCCTGGGGGAATCAGAGCCGTCTCAGCTCCAGTGTTGCTCACACATCTTGAGTAGCCAACCATACCCTCTGTCTTCCTGTAACATCAAGCTTTACAGACCTGGTAAAACCTGGACCTGGAATGTGGAAAGGGCCTCCCACCCACACTACAGCCATTCCAGGAAAGCCAGTACATATATGGTTGTGTATCAGCTAAACTAGGTACAAATGACAACAACCTAATGTCACTGACCCATAATCGCTGGCTTCACTCACTGAGACAGGCCCTCGGTGACATGTACCTAGCAGGTGACCAGCTGTACACCACCTAGTGGCAGAGATATACGACCTACTCAGGTCACTCTTCCACATAACCTATAGGAAAGGAAAATAATGCTTTCAGTATAGTTTTCTCAGGGTATGGTCTTATGAAGCCTGGACGAGGTCGCAAACCACACAGACATTTTGCTTGCCACAGTATTCTAACTGATTATCAATGGCAAGTAAAAAAAAACTGCCTACTTGCAAAATCTTTTGGTTATTAAAGGGTTTTTTCTCACCATGCTGTTTCATAACCACAGGCAGCTTCAGACTAATACTGCCTGGTAAGGCTGTGGGTAGTTCTATAGCAGTGATTAGCATATTTAACTCCTCTATAACAAGTTGAGCATTACAGAGACATAATAGCACAGACCTCCAAGGAGTGAAAACAAGTGCTTATCAAAGGTTATCTTGTTGGAGATAAAGACCCTGCTTCATCTGACCATGGTGATGTTGATCCCTGCTTTCTGTCTGATCAGGAAAGGGATATAGACAGTAAGCTAAAGGCACCTGCGTGCACGCAGAGCAGATAAAATCTCTTATCTTCTGACCAGGACAATATCAAATAAGCAATGTATTTAGTTAAAATTCTTGATTTATCATTCCATTCATGTTGAAAGCTTATCACTGTAGTGAGAATACTTCTTGTATTTCAAGACCCTATGGCTGCACAATTTTGCAGGTGGCAAAACCACATGGCTATTAATAATCAATTAGAAAACTGTACCAAACAGCATTTCTGACTACACTGCAGTCGCGTTTTATCCATGTGTTTTCTTAGGCACATGACTGCAACCTAACTACAACAATGTCACTACTGAATTGTAAGCGAGTATGTTTTGTATAGTAAATGTTAGTGGTATGCTACTACCCGATTTGAATGTTGCCAATGCTTTTTAGCAAAATCTTCATGAATATGCGCCGTGTCAACGAGCCCTTGGTTTGGTATTCTTTGTGTTGTTGAACTGTGTAGTATCATCAGAGAGCATTTAATTTAGCATTTTCCCCTCCAGCTTAGAAATCTTTAAAGTCTTCATTCTAACGTTCAGGCCACATTCACACATCAGACTGAAAAGTCCGACATGGTTCCGATGTGATTTCATCAGCAGAAATCCAAGTTGTCACCTTGGATTTCTGCTGAGGATTTTTATGTACAGAGATGTTTTTTCACCTCAGATTCTGAATCAAGTTAGTTCCATTGCAATGAGGGACCCGCTGGGGATCTGCTCAAAAGAACGTTCAGTCTTTTTTTTTTTTTCCAATTTTGTGAACTGTAACATGGACTGGCCATTCAAATGATTGGCCGTCAGTTTACACAAGTATTTTGATGAGGAAACCAATGCAGAACCCGAGTTAAAAGTCGTTGCGAGAGCAAACTGTTAAAGGGAACATCACATAGGTGATGTCCCCCTTGCTCAGGACAACACAAGCTTGTGACAGACATGCTGTGCATTCCAGCGCTGTGTCCCTTAATCTGTAAGATGCTGTAGTTTTAGAGCATTTACCCCACAAATCTTATTCATGAGCAGGTTTTAGCCCCGCCCACCAAAGGTTAACCCCGCTCACCTGGCAGTTATTCACATGTTCTGCCTATTTAAAGTAATAGGTTAGTCAGTTGTGAGGTGGGCGGAACTAGCCTCAGGTGGGTGGGCCATAAAAAAACTGACTTTTTAAATGACTCTTTTCTGGCTGAAAACTACAGATTTGAGCACTAAATACTCTTAAACTTCAGCATCTTACAGAATATGGGACACAGCAATGGAAACAGCATGTCTGTCACTAGCTTGTGCTGTCCTCAGCAAGGGGGCATAATCCATGTGACAGGTTCTCTTTAAATCTTACAATGAGGGTACGTTCCCATGGCACTGACAAAATACCGGTCAGGTTTTCCGACTGGTATTTTGTCTTCTGTAGGCTTGTAGGGGGATGCAGTTTGCAGATTCAAGCCATCCCCGTTCACATTCACGTGTTTATGTTCGTCCCAAAAACTGGGCAGAAGAATGAACATGTTTTAAGTTTTTCGGACCGCCAGCGGTGTTAAAAAAACTGCTGAACGGATTTTCTATTAAAATTTATGGGGAGCATTGCTCGTCGGTTTTCAGATGCTTTCTAAAATTGCAAACTGTCTGAAAACCGACCAAGCCCTTAATCTACACACAGCAGTTAGGATCAGAAAAACCATTGTAACTATGCTCAAGAATAACTACTTCTACTAACAGCGACACATTTTCTAAGCCTGTTATGAGAATACAGGTGTCTGAGACCTTTAGATGTGAGGATACAATATAGTTTACAACACAGAGCAGAATGCACCTTCTTACAGGACTCTTAAAATGTCACTGGAGTTCACGAAGATTGGGTTTTACTAAATGCCGTCTTAATTGCACTGAAATGAAAGTTCAAAAAGTAATGTTATCATAATTCCAACAAGGTTTATGTTGCAGAGGAGTGAAAGCAGTATCAGAATCCCGGCTCCTTGAACAGTCCACCTAAAGAGATGCATTGTTTCTCAGCATCCTGTGAATGTTTTTTTTATGTTGGTATTACATTGATCTGCACATAATCCGTGAGCTACTTCAGAACACTTAACAATGATATTATTTAAAAATGAATCTTGAAGGGTATTATTTCATTACTTTGCTTATTAACTAGCAACTATATTTGATAAGCTTATCCGGTTAAATAGTTTAAGGATTACAAGCACTTACATTTGTTGTGCATGGCATACAATACAGAGTAAAGTACAGTCAGTCCCCGACTTACATCGTTCCGACTTACATACGTCCCCTAGTTACAAACGGAGACTTATGGGATGGGGCGTGGCTGGCATTCAACACTGAGTGACGCCCCATGATAACCAAGTGCCAGCATGCCCTAGCTGCACATGAGATACAGAACATTAGGTGATATGTTTTTAAAAAAGGGCACAGACAGCAAAATAAATATAAAAACTGTTCCCTGCATCCAAAACTAAAAATAATTTTTTTGCTGGAATTACATTTAATAAATATACCTGTTCCGACTTACATACAATTTCAACTTAAGAACAAGCCTACAGTCCCTACCCCATTTGTAACCCGGGGACTGCTTGTACTGAAATTATTGTTACATTCACTGGAAAATAAACATACTATTGCAAGGTGACCTTAGGCGGTCAAATGTTTCTGCCACTAGGTGGAGTACAGCGGGATACCTGCTACAGACGTGCCACCGAAGACCTGTTTTTGGTGGGGGAAGGCAACTATTTTGTGTCGTAGCCTAGGTTTCGACAAGACTAGAAAAGCTGCATTTGGAATATGGGTTTGGTTTCCCCGGAATGGGTTTTAATGGTTTGGGGGGGAAGCCGTTTCCCCGTTAAAAGGTTCTTTTTTTGGGGGGGTCGATAAAAAAGCCTGGTGGGTCCCGGGGTCCGGTGGTGGTGTGGAAGTTGGAGCAGCAGATGAGGAGGGATCTTTGGCTCCCAGAGGCTTGAGGAAAGCCTGTACCTTACTGCCTTTGGAGAGTACGGTGCTGGAGGGTGGGGGGAAAAATTCGGCCCCAAAATCTACTAAATAAGGGGATTTTTTGATTGTTTTTTGGCCTGGCTAGAGGGTTTTTGAGGTTTTTGTTTGTGCTTGTTTTGCTGTATTTCCTGTAACCTGTGCCGGAGAATAAAGCTGGCCAGTGTTAAACAGAAGCCCGGTGTCAGAAAGTTGGGTGGGGCCAATACCTTTTAAAAAAGGGCCCGCAATCGTGGAAAAATTAGGGGCCCCCCTTAAGACGTCCAAGATACTGGCTGGACAAGAGTGAGTTTCACATATGGTGAAGGATGCGGGCAGGTTCGGCTCAAGAAGTGATATTTAAAGTTGCTGCAGTAACACTTAAAGGGCCAGGGGCCTGATTGTGAAGTGGTACCGATATTGACTGAGTTCTGTGGAACAAGGATTTGTCTCTAAAGCTATGTTCACACAGTGTATTGGGGCGCATATAGTAAAGCGCCCCAATTTCGCCATGTGTTTTTGGAAAAGAGCAACTGATTAGCACATAATTTCCCAAAACACGGGGGGGCTGGGGTGGGCCCCCAAACCCCCTAACAGGAAAGTTTAAGCCCGGGTTTAATTTATTGTAACAATTGACCCTGTCAATTCTCCCCCCGCGTTTCAATACGATCGTAATTTTAAAATTGGGGGGGGGAGTGCCCTATAAAAATGCAATACTTGGGGAAGTAAAACCATTTTTTAAAATACCCTTTTGGAGAGAGAGGAGGAACCACCTGCACAAAAAACTGGGGGTGTCAAAAAACTTTCCTGGAAAGAGAGAGGCACAACCCCGTAAAAGAGACTGTGGGTGTTTAAAAGGGGGTGTGTGCTTTTGGGCCCGGAGGGGCGCTTTTGCCCAGTTTTATATAAGCAACGCAGCTGATGCCAAAATATGGGAGGACAATCGACAGCTCAAGGCCCAATTTGAGGCAGACCAGCAGGCGCTAAAAGCCATTATCAACCAGAGTCAGTGGTCTGGGAAAGGGGGACTCGCCGCAAACCAAGCAGCATTGCCGGCTGGGAATCCAGAGGAAAAAGGTGGAAAAGATGGCTGCCAAGGATAACCAGCCAGAATGGTGTAATGGATGCCTACAGGTTGACTACTGCATGAGTGCATGTCCAGTGGCCCAGATGCTGTGTCCTCCTCCCAAGAGAATGCCAAGTCCCAGCAAAATGGAGTCGTCCAGAGGCATGGATCTGGTCATTACTAGAGGCAAACAGCCTCTGTGACAGACTGTGGTTGCTAGGGTCCAGAAAGAGGTTGTTGGAGTTGACACCAAGCAGGCAGTTGTGTGCCGCAGTGTCCTCTGTGCAGGAGGCCAGAGAGGTGCAGCCCTGAGCACAGGAGTTGCTGGTGGATGGAGTGCCACCCTTGCTTGACATGGACTGTCACAAAGAGGTGCCCAGAATGCGCATGGACATCATCCCAGGTTTGAAGACCCGACTGGAATGGGGTAAGACTGTACATGTTACTGGTGACACCTGTTTTGGGACTGTCAAATGTGTGCATGATTTATATGGGGACTTGACTGGGCTTAATGGAGGTCAATATATGCTGCCAAGCCAGAAGAGTCCTGAATGCAGTGGGATTGTGATATGTGGACTTGAAAAGTCTTATGTACTTAATGGTTATGACATATATGCTGTTTTACCTATTGAAAATGCTACTAACTGGAAACATTTACCTGTAATCAATAGCTATGTCACACAGGGGGAGGTTAGCTGTGTCACCAAGTTAGCTCCAGTTACTGCCATGTGTGAACAATCTGCTAGAGATGCTGAAGCTAGAGCAGTAAATGAGAGTAGCTCAAGTGTGCCCCTAGAGGTCATGGGAGAGAACGACACAGGTGATGTGTATCCAGTGATTGGTAGCAAGCTGGAGAGTAGGGCTACTGATACAAATTCTGTTGCACCTAATGTGGTGAATAGTCACCATTTATGTTCTGCTCCTGTTGGTCCCAGAAGTACTTGCATGTTTTGAACATGGCAAAAGTGTTGCCTGAAAGGGAAAAGGCAAACCCTGGAAATGATTGCTCTCCTGCAATGTGTGTGGAGACTAGTATTAAGAGTGTGAATGTGCTGGTTACTAACCATGTGGAAAAACACTCAGTGAAGAGTCTCAGTTGTGTGGCAGTGTGATGGTGATGAAGATGTAGTGGGATAATGAAAAACTTGTTAAGAAAACTTAAGAGGGAACGATAATTTTCCCTACAGGTTAGAAAACTAGTAGGAGTATCACAGAGGTGGTATGTCCTGTGGTTTGTAGCGACCTACAGTGGGTCATCAGACCACAGTCCCTCACCTACTGTTAAAAGGTGCCGAGTGCCAAAGTGAACATGGAAAGTTTGTGATGACGGAGACCATAAAGAGATGTCGCTGTAACATTAAAGGGGTTAGTGAGAACCAAAAAAAATAAGAACACAATGAGGTACTACAGATAAGCAGTAAATCTATTTCACAATACAGTGTGAACTACTTACAAATACGGTTATATCGCATATTATTGCTTTGTTGGGCTACAGTTGCTAGGCGCGCTCTATGAAAACTACACATCCCACAAAGCCTCATTCCTCCCAGCTGAGCTGGAGTGTTCTGTCCCCTCTGCTTCTCACAGCGTAAGTGCTGCAGCTATCACGCTGACACTGGAGACGTATTCATGATTATATAAGTCACTGCACAGTTTGGCCTACATTCACACGGCTTATTTTGGGCACCGGATTGGCGCCGTACTCCGCGTTGGTTTGCGCTGCAGTAACGGCGCCAATCGTCCCATGTCATTACGGTAATCCACTGACTCTACAGTAAAACATGGATTCCGTCGCTCACTCCCCGCGTGGAATCCGCCTCGGGAGAAAGTGACATGCACAATTATTTTTGTGCGCCGTAAACATGCATTGTCTATAGGGCCTGACGCTCCCACGCCGGCCTCCTGCCCCGCCCCCGTCCCGCCCCTTATTCACGGCGGATGTCTGAGCTTCACTACGGCTCACAAACTTCAGGAATAATGCCGTGGACTCACGGCTTTTCTAAAAATCAGCATTTTCTACATGTCTGACAGCCATTCCATTCCAGTGTCAGTTGAATTCCAACCAAAGTCCACCTCATTCTACTTAATGTGCTTCTGATTAGGTGACCACCTGAACCAAATCTTATTTAATGAAGGAAAGTATAAAAAAAAAAACACTGCTGTGGTTTTCACAATCCTCTTGCAATAGGACAAGCTGGAGGCAAAAAAATTGCTAGGGAAAGGCCAAAAGGAATTTGAATGAAAAAAGCATGGTTTTTTCCACCAAATATTGATTTTTGAACTCTTTCCAAAACAAGTCCTTATTGTTTCTAAATAAAATGAAATTGGGTTTTCTTTTTTTCGTTATTTGAGGGCGACATCACGCTATTTTTTATTATTTTGAAGATTTCTCATTTACTGCAAATAAATACAAAATTTTTTTGCTTTTAATTTCGGAGACATGTTTATACAATAAAATAACAATGTACATTTTTCTCCAAAAATTTACCATGGAAGAGAAAAATCTGAGAAACTGAAAATTTTGCAGTGGTCTCTTTTTCCAGAGCTGTATATATAAAAGCATAGGTGGACGTCAATACCAGTGTTTCTCCAGTCCTCACGACCCATCAACAGGTCAAATTTTCAGGATCAGTGTTGCACAAATGATATAATTATTGCTAGTGCATGAAAAATATTAAAAATTCATTACACTCCCCATTTGCCATTTTACAAATAAAACAATTAAAAAGTAGTTACACTTAATTGTTGTTGCAACGTAAAAGCCAAATCTATTAAATTATAACTTCATTTTTCCCATTCAATAAACACCATAAAAGAAAAAAAAATTCCCATTCATATCCTTAAGTGGAAAAACAAAAAAATTATTTTCAGAAAATGGTGCTGCAGTTAAAAAATTGTTTTTACTTTTTTAGACGTACTGAAGCATAACTAAACCCCACATATTTGGTAACGGCGGAGTCATACCGACCTGCAGAACACAGCGATCACATCACTTATACCTAAGAGTGAACACCATAAAAAAGAAAAACCCCACAAAAATGTCGCAATAACATTTTTTTTCACATTCCACCCTATTTAAAATTTATTTTGGGGTTCTTCAGTACATTATATGGTATGGACAATTAAAAGTACATCTAAACAAGCCTTCATACCACGATGTAGACCAAAAAATGAAAGTTAGGACTCTTGAAGGGTGTCAAAAAAAGGCTTGGTCACTGAGACATGTGTGCATATTTTACAGGTGTGTGTGTATGTATGTATATTTAATATATATATATATATATATATATATATAATAATATAATATATATATAAATATAATATAATAATAATATATATATATATAATATTATTATATAATTATATATATAAATATAATAGGATGTAATTATATATATATATATATATAATAATACAAAAATTTAAATATATCAAATATATATATATATATATAAACTATATAATATAAATATATATAAATAAAAATATAAATATATATAAAACTTTTGCTTCAAAATCTTAATATATTAGGTTTAGTATACATTTAGTATCATCAAACGAACATACTATATTCACACAGAATATATGTTATCTATCTACCGAGATAGATATCTATATCTCTATCTCTCTATATACATAGAAAAGATTATATCTCTCTCCTCTCTCTCTCTCTCTCTCTCTCTCTCTCTCTCTCTCTCTCTCTCTATCAATCACTACTAAAATATCTTCTATTATATCACGCTCATCACTACCACTTCTACTAATCATCTAATATTATCACTATTAATATAATATATATATATATATCTACGTATAGAGAGATATGGATATCTATCTAGGTAAATAGATACAATATATTTTGTATAAATATGGTACGTACATTACATGTATATACCATTTCTGCACACACACTAATAGTTACACTTTCATGTGAAGCAGGATGCTGTCATTCACTCCACACAGAGTGTTTTATTCACTTAATCAGCTCTGAAGCTCCGTTGTTTTCTTTGTTGATGGGCTGATATCGCTGCTCTGCCAGCTGCCATGGACTTTAGAGGAGACAGGATGACTCCTAGCCATTCTGCAGCTCCTCTCTAAGTCATTTAGCCTCTCTTCTGTATCCTCTCCCCACACTCACTACAGAGCTATCTGTCTCTAGAAGTCAGTCAGGTTGACAGAGACTAACGCATGCTCTGTCAGCCAGACCGGGAAGTAACTGTCGAGCCGGTTCTCTGCACGTAATCCATGTTCTAGGACAGTTTCCACTACAGGAAGGGCTTGTCCCCACGGCAAGGGTTTTTGGACGGTTTTACAGACGGTTTTCGGTTTTGAAAGCCGTCTGTAAACCGTCTGTCAAACTTTTACATGGACCTCTATGGAAAATCCTTGCAGCGGTCCCCACTGCATGGGTTTTCTGCCGGATGGTTTTTAGACTCCCGTCAGCCCGAAAAATATAGAACATGTTCATTCTTCTGCCCGGTTTTCGGGCGAAGTCTATGCGAACAGCTTAGAAAAGCCATCCCCCTGCGGCCGTGTGCACGACCTCAAAACAGAGCAAATAGCGGTTGGATAATCCGACCGGTATTTGCTGTCTGCCGTGGGGACGAGCCTAAAGAGCCCAGCGGCCATTTTGATGTACTGTAATGATTATACCCCAGACAAAGCGAGCAGATATTTCTTGATAAAGATATTTAGAAAGTTTTTTATTCTGACATTTCCTTTTCACATTTACATTTATTTTATTCTAGATTCCTGGAGAACCTCTTTAAAAATTATGCTAAACTCTTCTATACTCACATATAAACTATAGCCTCTTGCCCCTGTGCTCTATTACTGCTGGATATAATGTCTCATTAATACCGCATGATTTTCACTAACATGAGACATCTTACACTTACCAGCTTCATTGTAACATTCCAGTACAAGTGATATAAATAGCGTGAGAAAGAAAATCTAAATATGCACCTTCATTAGATGAACAGGAATTATTGGACATAAACTGGCCCTTCAGGAATACGTCCCAGCTTTTGGCACAACTTTAGGCACATCACAAGAAATTTTTTCTTAACCCATAAACTATGCCCATTTCGAACTCAAGTACACCCAATCATGCCCAGCCTTCTTTAAAAACTTAGGGCCACAAATATGAAAGTTGTCTAGGTGTAAGACTTTCTTTGTGGCCCATAGCAACCAGAGCTCCCCTTTCATTTCATATAGTGCTCTGAAAAAATAAAAGGGGAGCTCTAATTGGTTGCTAAGGGCCACAAAGAAAGTCTTAGACCTAGACAATTTTATATATGAGGCCCTTAGTTGCCATCAAGCCCTCACCCACTCTGCACCTTATGATGGCATTTTGTGTAGTCAGAGTAGGAAGCAGACTGCTGTCCTGTGAATAAGGACTTACCGTGGCCTTCTTGAGGCAGCACCTTTAGGCAGTGTTCACACGGCTTATTCAAGCCGTAATTGCCGGGACGGCTTTCGCCCGCAGTTACGGCTTGAATAAGGGGCGTACGCGCCGTAAATACTGTGCATGTCACTTTCTCTCCCCGCGGCAGATTCGCCGAGCGGGGAGGAGCGACGGAAACCAAAGTTCTCTATGAGAACTGTGGATTACCGTACTTACTGGGACGGATTGAAGCCATACTGCAGCGCAAAGACGGCGCGCAGTACGGCTCCAATCAGTCCCAAAATAAGCCGTGTGATCGAGCCCTAAGGGAATGTCCACACAGCGAGTAAAATTTACTTGTCAGATTCTGCCGTTGAAAACTGTAGTTTTCAACGAGTATTTCACTTCTTATTGCATGGTGATTTGGGCAATGTTTTTACCTGCGATCTACAGTCCCATTAATTTCTATATGGTTTTGGACCCAGATCAGTGTTAAAAAACCATATACAAATGTTTGGGGTGTGTTTTACACAAGGTTTTTAGGCATCTCCACAGATATCAATAGTAAATTTCCATGCGTTTTACAGCTAAAAACCGACTCGCAAAAATACACGTTGTACAGGGATGATTTACTTTTGGTTTTAGTTCTAGTAGAGTATTTCAGGTCCAGATCCGCATGGATTTTGACTTGAAAAACTCGTCTTGAACAGATCCTTAGTCCAACTAGATCTGAGGCAATAAAGAGGTATGCTACAGGATTATGGAAAGTTAAAATTTTATTTAGTACTCTTAAAATTATAGATCTGCATCTTGCAGTCCAAAGAGCTCCCACTGGCGCGTTTCGAGTTGTCTTGAGCTCTTAATCGTAGGGTGTTATTAAGTGCTCAAGACAGCTTGAAACACTTCAGGGGGAGCACGTTGGACTGTGTGATGCAGATCTATAATTTTAAGAGTTATTAAATATGTGATTTTAACGTTCCATAAACCTTTATCAGATGCTGGATGAGACAAAGTTTTGCCGACATAGGAGCGTTCCATTGTCTCTGGAGTCTGAAAGACCATCTGTGTACCAATTTCACCATGAAGTGATATACAAATGGCACTGGAGGTAGTAAGAGGGATAATCTCTTTTTGTTTTTTGTATTTATGCTACAGGATTGGTCTATGCTAACTAGTGATAATGTCAGAGACAAAATCAATCTCTATGCATTTAATACAAAATTATGTTCTAGTTTATGTTACTAAATTGTACTAATTTTGTATAACTGCTATGTCCATGTGTGACTGAAAGTAAACTATTCCCATTTACATCAATAGAAAATACACATTGTAGTTCACACAACATGTATTTTCAGTGGTTGT
This sequence comes from Phyllomedusa bahiana, assembly GCA_025379985.1. Lineage (NCBI taxonomy): Eukaryota > Metazoa > Chordata > Amphibia > Anura > Hylidae > Phyllomedusa > Phyllomedusa bahiana. The sequence goes on along the minus strand of JAODAL010018965.1, from coordinate 43,899 downwards.
TTTTTTGCCAGTAAAAAAATTAGAACATGTCTATTCTTTGGTCAGAAAACATATGGAAATTTACTATTGGTGTCAATGAGAATGAATAAAAACCTTGTATGTGGTTTTTAACGCGTTTATATGGGGCTCATTTATGACTGTAAACCTCAAGTAAAAAAAAGACCCTAAATCCACATGTGAAATACGCAATTTTCAGTGGTTGAATCCAACAAGTAAATTTTACTCTTCATGTGGACAAACCCAAAGAGCCCCAATATAAATTTGACAAGTATTTTGTAATAAGTGTTTGTATTGGTAAAAGGGGCATCCTGTCCTCCTTTTGGATAGGGGTATTTTAACAGCTGTATTTCCTCAACAAACCAGAAAAGCATCTTTGTACACAAGCCTTTTGGCCCTTATGCAAAAAATTTTTAAAACCCTTCTGTTTTAAAATTCCCACCCGAAAAAATTCAGTATAATGTGTGTTTATATACACCCTAATAGTGGCCAAACAAATATCAAAAGAGAGTTTTTGAGATATTATTGTAATCGAAAAGAAAACTTACTTATTCTGAAAGGCAAAAACTGAAAAAGTGGTAATTTCCCCCCTTGTAACCATTCGAGGTTTTTGTTTCCGTTTTTTTAAAAAATTGAGCGGGCTGGGGATGGTAGCCCCCTTTTAATACCGGGTTATCGCAAAAAATAAGTAAGATACTTTTTTCAGTAATAGTGATGAGCGATTACGTCGACTATCGTTTGGGGGGTCTTATCGAAAATCTAAATTTTTTCATGCCCGATATCAGATACCCGGATAATAGTTTAAATTCGCGATGACCATTAAAGTCTAGGGGAGAGGAAAAAACCCCTTTCTTTTTAAAACCCCAAAACAGGGCGGGAGAACGGGAATTTAAAACTTCCACAACATTAAACTGGATACTTGCTACACCCTTGGGGCAAACAATTAGGCAACAAGAGTCACAAAAAAGCAAAAGACTATTCACAACCCCTGCCCTTTACCACAGCATAAACCCTTAAACCTTCAGGGACCAAAAAATTTTAAAAAGTGACAAAAGCATTATGTTTTGGGAACCCTTTATTTTTTTTTAACTGGACTTTTCCCTATACATTCCGTCCCGGGCAGCTTTCCCCTCAAACTTGTATGCCCCCTTTCCAAAAGATTTAAAAAAGAAGGTGGTTCCGGGGAAAAAAGACCCCCTTTCAATCCAAAAACCCACCATTTTTAAGGTTTACAACCTGCCTAACAATCCCAAAAGTCCCCTTGGGAAAAACCCAAAAATTTTTGGGAAGGGCCCCCCCAAACCCCCTGCATACCCCCAGATTTAAAAAGTCCCGGGAAAAAAGGGAGTCTTTTAAACCCAACCCATTTTAGTTAAACTGGAAATTGAAAAAATACCTGCCCTTTGGGCCACTAAAGGGCCCCCCAAACCTGCATAACCCCAATTTTAAAAAATTTCCCGGGAAAAAAAGGAGCCCTTTCCCCCACCTTTTTCATTTAAAAAACTGGACATTGATATCCACCCCTTACTGAGCATGCCCCAAAAAAACCCGCACGGGTTCCCCTTAGGGCCATCAGAAAAAATTTTCCCCAAATAAAAAAATAAACTATTTTAAAAACAATTTGTTTTACATTACTGCTGCTGCTAAAAGCAAACTTAAATTTAAAACTGGTGACATTGTTCCACGGGATTAGAATGTGAAGCAACAAACAGAGGGTCCCCAGTAGGTCAACGGGGGCTTGTCTGAAAATCCTTCATTCAGGAAATTTCTGATCAAAGCAGGGAGGCTGAAAATGTGGATCACCGGGCCTGGCGGGCCCGGGACTTACAGGGGGTGGGGTTTGAGAGAAAAGGGCCCTGGGCGTCCATCATCAATTAACCCCGCAGGTTCATAAAAGGGGCCCGATTTACGTGGGTGCAAAGAGAGCCAGGGCTGGTGTTTTCATCGATTAGACACAGGTTTCCCGCTAAAAGTGCCCGGTTACAGTGGGTGGGGTTTGAGGGGCCCGGGACCCCCGGCATCCTTTAAAAACAGGGCCCAAAAAATCCCAAATTTAAATTGCAGCATCGAAAACAGTCTCTGAAGCAAAAGTGGGGGGAAGGGCGGGGCTCATCCTCCAGCCTTCCTCTTTCCCGACAAAAAAGACCTGGGTAGGCTAAAGAAATTCCTGGCCTTCCGGGGCCGGGGGAGGTGCAACCTTGGGAGAATGCGGTGGTTGACGCCCCCTTTTTCACCCAGGTGCCCTTTTTCGGCATTCTTTTTCTCGTTTTACTCAACTTTGGGAAATAAATTTGTCTCTGTTTTTTGGGGTGGCGAATGGCCCATACACCATGTCCTCTGAATAACTACATCTGTTCAAGTTTTTCCTGTACCCCCTTGTACAATTCGAGGAATATTTGTACCCAGCTATTTTGTACATGCAATTTTTTTTTAGAAAGTTTAATTCTAAAAACAAATTTTTTTAAAAATAGGCCCCCTGTAGTAAAACTCCCTTTCACAGCAAATGCCCCCCAAAAATTAAAAAACATGACCCTTAGCCACTCTTGAAAATTTGTGAAGAACAAATGTCTGTTAAAACCCCATTTTTTTCAAAGGGCCTGTAAATGTTTCTGCATTTCACAGCAGCATGACCCCCAAAAAAATTTTAAAAAAATTTCTTTCAGCCACTTTTAAAAAATTTTGGGGGGAGAAAAGGGCCCCTTAGAAGCCACATTTTTGTTCCAAAGGGCCCCTGATTAAACTGTATTCACAGCAACATTACCCCCAAAAAAATTATAAATAAGAAATTCTCCCGCCACTGTTAAAAAAATTTTGAGGGGGAAAAGCCATTTTGAAGCCACATTTTTGTTTTTAAAGGGGCCATGTTTTTTGCTGTATGGAAAATTGGTTTCTTTTTAAATCTCCTCACCGCAAAAAAACCCGCAAAAAGATCTTTTGGGAAAAAGAGAATAAAAATTCGTAAAAATGATCATTTTTAAAAAAAAAAAATTTTTAAAAGGGCCATTCTTTTGGAAGAGTAATGTTTAAAGTAGACCCCCAAAAAAATCGGTGGACCTCCCCAATTGGGGGCCCCAAAAATACAAGGGTCCAAAGGGCCCGGGGTTCCTCTTGAAAAAAAAATCCAAAAAGATCGAAATTTTTCTGTGGAAAGCCGGATGCGTTTGGCCCGTAAAGACCCCCCTTCACTGTGGGTGAAGGTTCCCCCCAATTTTGGGGTGGGGTTCTTTGGGGAGGACAACACCCCTATGGCGTGGGAGCGAGCTCGGGCCCTTCAAACCATTTTGGATACCCCCGAAGTCAATTGGGTTCCCAACAACATTTCCCAAAAACATCGGTTTTTGGGGACACAGATAGTTTGGGCACCAATCTCAAGGCCCGGGCTCTGTGGGGTTGTATGTTTTGCCCTGCATTACATGCGTTGGTGAGGGGGTAAATAATGTTTTAGAGGTTTACCCATTAGGCTTAGGGCCCCATTTTGCCTGCTCCGTATTTGGGCTTTCTTGGGACTCTACTGCGTCACGTTTCGGGGTTTTTTCCCCGTACATTTGAAGAAAGGGGGAAACAGACGAACCATTTTCTCCCGTTGGGTCAATTTAAACAAGGTCTCCATTTTCCCGATTTTTCTCTATTTGGGGGAGGGGGAAGGAAAGTGCTGAGTTTTTTTTTTGTAAACCCGGGGGTCGAGGAGGGTGGCCCCCCCATAAACTGTTGTTTTATTTTGGGTGGGCTTAATGCGAGGATCATGTTGGAGGGGAAAAGGGGCATCCAAGTCATGTGAGAAATTGGAGCCTTTTATTTCTCAAAACCTTGGGGCCCAGGGGCACTAGCAAAAATGACTTTTCCCCATCTTCCTCCCCCACCTCAATTTCCCGCCAACCTCCCTTTTCCCAAAGGGAGGGACATCAGAATTTGGTGTCCAGGAATTTCTCATCCTCCTCCTCCTCCCCCCTTCCTTTTGGGCCCCTCTTCAACAAGCCCTGACTTGCCCCAGTGATGCACCCTGAGGCTGGGGGCCGTTTTTGCCCCTGCCCTGGACCCCGTACCACTGCCCAATGAAACCGATAAAAAAGTGAAACTGTCCCGGGCCTTCGGATTTTTTCCCGGGGAGAAAGGGTCCGTGTCCCCACTGTGTCCTCTCCTTTTCCCTCCTGGTTTTGGGGCCTGATGTTTCAGAGTGTCCCAAAGATCTTTTCCCGAACTAAAAAATCACCACAATGCCATGCTGACAAGGGGGTTTGTCGCATTGTCCTTTTTTGGGGGTTTTTTTCAAAGCTTGGGAAGGATGGGGCAGAGCTCTTTTTCACCTGCCTCCACTCTCGGGGGTTTAAAACCCCCCCAGGTTTCCCCACCGCGTTGTCAAAGGGCCCTGGGGTCCTTTATTTCTGCGTAATTTTGGGATTGCGCTGCTGGGCACAAACGCTGGAGCATGTGGGAAAAGGGTTTGGAAATTTCCCGCATGTTTTTCCCCTGTCAACAATGGGGACGGTTGACGGGGGGGGTTTAGCTGACCTGCAAAAGGGAGCCAGGCAAAGGGCGAAGCAGGGTGGGGAAAGGGGGAAATGCGAGCTCAGGGGCCCCGAGCCCTTTTTTTAAACAGGCAGTCCAGACCCCGGGGAAAGGGTTTAGAAATTTCTGGACGCAAGGTTCATGACGTGTGACAAGGGAAGGGATGTGCCCAGCCTACCGATCTTTAAAGGGGGGCCAGCAATTTTCGCCCCTTTTAGCCCCCACCTTTTCCCCGGCACAAGGGTTTTTGTCACCCAGCCAGCGCTTTGGTCCCCGTTGCGGAGACCGCCCCCAGCTCCCGACCCTGTGTGTTGACGGCTCCAAGGCAGATTTTAAATTTTAACACCCGGCCCCGGTTTCTCTTGGGGGGACTGTGCCCCCGAGGGGCCTGGGGGAAAGAACCCTGCACCCCCCTGGGGGTTTTGGGGGGTGTGCGCCAACCGAGGCCCCCCTCCCCCACCAAGACATTTCCCCCCAGCTCACCGTGAGCTGTCACAGAGATATAGGGCCTTTTCCTGTGCTTTAAAAGTCCATGTATCGGTGGTGAGATGGACTTTTTCCCACACCCGGTTTCGAAAAACACGCATGAAATTTTAGATGACAAAGTGGCTGGGCCCCGGGGGAGGGACGGCTTTTCTGGGAAAGAAAAGGGCCTTTCTCGGGCATCGGTATTGGGGGCAGGGAAGGGCCATGACGGGCGGAACCAATCTTTCCACCAGACGGAAAGGCAACATTTTTTCCCAAACCAAAAGCCTGGGAATTCCACATTTCAGGCCCTTTTTGGGTTTTTGGGGTGGGTTTTGGGGTTTAAGTGTTTTTTCGCTCCCCAAAAATGGTAGCCCGAAGGGGTGGGTGCTAACTGGCCGCTGTAAAGGGTGCAGGTCGTCAAAAAATGGGGAAGGAGAAAAGGGTAGGGTGGGTCTCTGGTTTATTCGGTGGTACTCGAGCAAAAGGTGAGGTGAAGCGGAGGGTGATCCTTAACATGAAAAATAGAGACATGGGGAGCTGAGGGCGCTTGGTGGTTTCGGGGAGGAGGGAGGGGGGAGGGCAGTTGGGGTGACAGTGGTTGGGAAACCCGGGATCGGGCGGGGCCCTTTTTTGGCCAAAGGGGCTCCCCCCATTTTTAAATCATTTAATTTGCTCAAAAGTGACTTTAAAAATGTTGGCGGGTGTTTTTAAAAACCTAAAAATTCTTGCCTTACTGATGGTTTTTCGGGCCCCAAAAGGGGCATATGACATTGTGGGTGAATCCCGAAAGGGTTGCTGAAAAAAAAAGGGCCCCGCCCTTTAAAAGGGGCCCGGACCTTTTTTTTTTGACAGCGGGAGTGGTGTTTCCGCTGATCGTGGCTGGGGGAATCCAGTGGACCCTGCGGGCCCCCCCTCTCCCCTTTTTTAGGCGGGAAACCCTTTCTGGGCACTACCCCCATCGTCCCGTGTGAAAACCTCGCAAGAAAAATTTTGCTTAAAAAAACCCGTTGGAAACCGCAATGTCCTTCCCTCATCATCCCAAAACGGTGGGGCTTGGTCGTCCCCGAATTCTCATCCAGGAGCTTCGGGCAAAAAGCAAGGGGGGCACTGCAAGGCGTTTTCCGATGGCCCGGGGGTTTTTTCCGATTAAAACCGGGTTCCTTCTCCCCCTCTGATGGGATCCGATTGGGCGTCAAGCAAAACAGGGCCCGGTATTGATATTTTTAACAAAATATCATAAAAAGTGCGCTATTGCGCCAAAATGAGTTTTACCGAGCGCAAAAAAAACTTTTCAGAAATTTCACCCGGTTTGGAAAAATTTCGTTTTTTTGCAGCAATTTACAAATGAGAACAGTTGCCAAAAAAAATTTTCTATCAAAACTGTGTTACTACGTTGGGTATTTGGGGGAAAAAAATAGGGCCGCACCACGTGGGGAATACATTTTTTAAATTTTTAAAAAAAGGGTTTTTTAAATGAAAAAAACAAACTGAAACGGTTGGTTTTTTGGGGGGACAAATGAAATACAAAAAAACAAAAACTTTTCCCACCAAATTAAAATTTCGAGTTTTCCAAAAAAGGGTTTAAATTTTGTAAAGGTTGGGGTCTTTTTAACAGAAATGGGCCGCACCAAAGTGAAAAACAAAATTTTAAAAATTTTTAAATAACAAACATGTTTTTTTTCACTTAAGAAAAAACACCTGCAATTTTTAAACAAAAATTTTTTTATTGTGATATAAGTCAAAAAGGGGGCCCCTTTGGGCAATAAAGCCTCGCCAAAAAATGAAAAACACCTAATTAAAAATTTTGGGACGGGGGAGTAAAAAATGGGTTTTTCCCCCAATAAATACAAAAAGCAGTTACTAAAAATTCTGTATTTTGTAATAAATTTTAAAAAGGGGTAAAAAAAAAAGGAAAAAAGGGGGGGACCAAAGGTTTGAAACAAAAAAAATGGGCCTTCCGGCCCCAAAATGAAAAAAACCTAAAATTTGATTAAAGTAAAAATAAAAAAAAGGGTGGTTTTTTTTTCACCAATGGGAAAAACAACAGCAATTAATAAACAAATTTCTTGTATCATAATTTTAAGTACAGGTGGGCTTTTAACAAAAATGGCCTGCGCCAAAATGGAAAAAAAACCTAATTAGATTATCTAGGGTTAAAAAAGGGGGGTTTTTTTCCAACCCTATGAAATAGACCTGCAGTTACTAGAAAAAGTTCTGTATCCTAGTGTAAGTACAAGGTGGGTCTTTGAACAAAACTGGGCTGCAAAAAATAAAAGGTACTACTTCACCAAAAACCGGTAAAAAAAAAAGCCATTTCAATGCAGGTTCAAAGCAGTCCGTAGCACAGTAAAACAAAAAGGAAGGTCAGCTCACCCCAAAAGACAATAATCCAGCTGTAATTGGTGGAATCACCCTCGCATCCCGTCCGGAGTCCAAGACGTAATCAGAACCCTTGTGAAAGCTGTGTGATGCAGGGGCGATAACCACCAACGAGTATGGCATAAAACTCAATTCCTTTATTGAAAAAAGCAATTAAATGCGAGCGTTCCCATAGGCATACTAAATCCTCAAAACATAAGAAACGGCTGACGCGTTTGGGGTGTCTATTCACCCTTAATCATAGCGGTTAAGGGTGAATAAAAACCCAAAACCCGCGTCAGCCGTTTCTTATGTTTTGAGGTTTTAGTATGCCTATGGGAAGCTCGCATTTTAATTGCTTTATCAATAAAGGAATTGAGTTTTATGCCATACTCGTTTGGTGGTTATCGCTGCATCACACAGCTTTCACAAGGATTCAAAGCAGTCTGGGCTGCACAATATACACTCTCCTTTCAAAAGCCTGCCTGTCTGTCTGTGTTCGCCCGCACCCCCCTCCGGCGGCTGTACAGTACTAGATTCTTCTTTAAAAGTCTTGGCCTAACTAAATAAGAACTGAAATTCTCTAATCTACCTATGTTCTAATGTTCACAGCTAAAAGCATAGTTGTCTGTGAGAACAAAGAGAACTTTGTCTCTGGGGCTGTATTGAGGAGAAGCGCCACACACGTCCTGCTCTTATGAGACACACTGACGCACTAATGCTGAACAGGAAGCGCTGTTCTATGCAAAACGAGGTCATGTGATTTTTCCAGCCAATGACAACCATACACATCCCAGTCATGACGTCGCACACTCAGCTCACCCTGCTCTATACTCTAAGCTGATTTGCTGGCCAGCAAAATGACAGGAAGCGCCGAAAATGGTGCGATAATAATAGATTATGCGCAGATTCTCACCAAAATTATTGCGTGATCGGAAATTTCCGATCAACCTAAAAACCGTGCTGATTTCAACTTTGTCGATTATAATCGCTCATCCCTATTCCGTAACATAACTTTATTACACAACTGTTTTATCATTTATTTTATATCTGTTATCTTTCGGCAGCTACAAAGGAAGAATAGAGCCCATACGTGTTTTTTAAGATGACAAATGTTAATGTAAATCTTATGAGCACTGCTCTCAACAAACTGTTTGTACCTCTGAGATCTGGTGGTTCTTTGGAGTCTCAGCCTTTCAACATTTAGCATATTTCCATGACATTTAGTAAGTTTTATGAAATCAAATACTCTCTGCCACGTACACGCTCACCAGCACATGACTGGGGACCACTGCAATGGGGTAGAGTCATTTCCACTTGCGCTCACCTCTCACTCAGGTAGCGAATCAAGCATAAATCATACCACAAGACAGTTCCAGCCCCCCCAAAAATACACGCTGCCACCACCTTCCTCAATAATCAAAAAGAATCAGCCGGAAGGAATCTGATTCCTAACAGATATTCTAAAAAAAACACGTAAAAATTTTTCAACTCACTGCTCTGAAGCAAACTACAAAAGAAAATAAACTTCCTTCAAGGAAATGGATTCGTTTGCAAAAACAAGAACTTAAGAAATTTAAAGGGTTAATTTTAATTTTAAAATGATTTTCGTGCTTACATATACAAAATATGATAACAAAGACTATGGGTACACATCAATCAGTGATTAAATAAAAAGGATAAATGCATAAAAAAAGGTGTCACACTTAAAGGTTTTCAGCTTCCAGGTCCGGGGGTAAGGAAAAGAATTGGAAAACAGCTCAATCCCGAAATTGCACCCCAGCTATGAACCAGGATAGAGGTTGGCCTGTGTCTTTACCTGTCCAGGTTCTCTCTCCTTTTCATAAAATGCCCTCCTCTTTCTGGCTGGAAAATTATTTTTGGGAGGTGGGTGTATGCAGGCTTGTCTGATGAAGGTGATGGTATAAGCCATAGATGGCACTTTACGGACTGCGCTTTTTGCTGGGGTGCGGTCATGAAGTTTTATTTGGGGGGTCGAAGGTTATCAGGTATCGGGACAGCTGCATCTATAAGTGGGCCCTAAAAATTTCTTAAGGCCCCTTTTATCTAAACAATGCAGTAATTAACCGTCACAAATGCTGGGTGGGATCTACAGGCAAGGCTAGAATTCCATTTCTCAGGGGGGTGGGGAGAGGGTTTTCACAATCTGAGCTGCAGGTTTTAAGGACATTTCCCGAATACATTCAAATTTTTCCCTGTGCTAAAAAACACCTCCCCTTTTGGAATTGGCGTGGGGGACTGGTCACTGTTCCCTGAAACCCGCCTCCGTACTCCTCTGGCGAATAGAGGGGACGTGCCTTACCCCAAATCCATGCCCTTTGTTCTGAACTATCAGTATCGGGGTTGGAGGACTCCGCCCGGGGGGTTTCATATCACACTTAAAATGTTGGGACAAAATCCCCCTTTGACGGGGTCTAAAGCCTTCCCACTCAGAACCCGGGAATAACCTTGGCAAAAAATTATCCACAGTTAGGGGTTTTATCAACAGCTTGGAAAGTCACCTTTTCACTCCAGGGGTTGGATACACCCACAGGGCAGCAGGAGCATACATAAAATGGTTTGGAGCATGTTTCATAGCCAGATTGACAGGCATCATTGGGTCAGGCCCATCCACTGGCTGTTGGTATTATGGAAACCAGACTCAGAGGATGGCCTCTGGGACAACCTCAGGGTTAGATACTTATGATTGTTACAACAGTCTGAGATCACCTCAGGTTTGGATAAAATCATTGTGTCCATGCAGTCCCAGATAGCCTCCCGGCTTTGGGTTTCATCATTTATTGTCCATAACAGTTTGAGATATGTTATCCCGGGGTTCACAACAGTTCTGAGAGTATCGGTGGGCTGGGGAAAATTGGGGCCCACAACAAGCTGTAGGTGAATTGATGTCTGGCCCAACCAGCAACACCGTAAACATCCCCAAGACAGGCTGAGATACACAGCAGGCTTAACAAGGCTGTGTTTCATCGAGGCAGAGTAAGTATAACAAAACATAGTTTCAAGACACTTCCTCTCAGGTGCTGGGGGGTCCTTGATAGGGGGGAGGGGTGACATAGGATAGTCCTTTTCCCATGGGTTTTGGGCCCCATCAGTGGGCTGCTATCAGGGATTCCCCAATCTTTAGACTCTGGTTTAGCTCCTGTTCCCATACTCCGTGGGTTAACCCGACTCAGCAGGGGAGGACTGTCAGCTTTCCTTGCCTGTGATTGATATTGAGAATGTGAGAGCTGTGACTGTTAGCAGAAGGGTGGTTGAGGGGCCTGCAGACTTCCACCTCAGCCTGCCCCAAATTTGATTCTGCACAACAATTGCACCTGGGGCTGGTCAGCGACACACAAAGCTGAGGTTGCAGGCATCCGGACTATGGGTCACGGAGTGGGAAAATTTAACTGTCATTTGCACAGTACATTTCTGCATCATTCAGAAGCACATTCCCTGTCAGATTCCCTTCAAATTGCGCATTTCAGAAGTATTGCACGTCTCTGGGGGAATCCTTCTGGGTTGCTGGGGTGCTTTCAGAGGGGGAGTGGAACATAATTCACTTGGGATCACCCCAAATTTCCCGACCCAGTAAAATGGAATAGGGGATAGTAGCAGAAACACCCACGTATTCATCCAGGCCCGCTCCCCAGTCCGATTAACACAAGCCATTGGGGATAGAGAGGACCGCCAAATCCCGTCAGGGTTATTTGGGCTTTCCCGGAATAATAAATTTTAGCATCCCCATTTGGAACGCACAACCGTCACTTCTGCTCCCCTGTCTTGAAGCCATGGCGACTTTTCTGCCCACGGTGAAGGTTGAAGGTTATGCTTCTCCTTTCCTGCCCGTCCAGTTATAGATAGATGGAAGGGTCTGTTACGGGGGCGCTGTGGGCATCGGGGGACTTCTCCCCTTGTCTGGACAGTGGCACTAACATGCCCCACCTTTGGTTGCAGAATAAACATTTGCGCATGTCAAATCAATGGCCGTTTTGGTCTCGGGGACCCAGGCGGGTCTAGGGGGTGCCCAGGGATCGATGGGAGGAGCAGGGGGTCCCCCGAGCTTACCCCTCCAGGTGGGGATCAGGTGTTCTCCCGGGGTTTTGGCATTCCTGTTGGTAAAAAATAGGAGTCTGCCAGGTCAGCCCGTTTTTTGGAGTCTTGGGCTTCCGCACAGACAAACTGAGACCTTCAGGCAAAATATGAAGAAGTGTCCTTGTCATTAGATTCAAACAGGTCGTCAAAGTGGAACAGAGAGTCCTTTACCCATTGCTTGAGGTGGCACTTAAGCTACTTCCACATCTGCGTAGCTGTTTAGTGGGACCTTTCTGCAGACTCCGAATTTATGACGATAAACCTCCGAGTGAGGTGATAAATTTCATGACAAAAGCTCTCTTTATTGGCGTATTGTCCCGTCCTTTCTTGGTAGGAGGTCCGAAAAACCCCAAGGCTTTGCCCTTAGTCTGGGGTTTTGATTTCGTTTCCAATCCTCTTTGGGAGATGTTTTTGTTGCAAGTCTTTTCAAAAACCTGAGGAAAACATTTAAGTCCCATTCTTTTCCATCACAGGAAAGTGTTCTAGTCGGGTTTCAAAGGGTTGTTCTGGGCATGAGGCGTGGCAAAACCTCACCCTTTCAAGTTTTGCTGCAGGCTTTAGCTTGAGGGTCCTCTGCTCTCTCGTGCTTGGCGCTCAGCCCCCTCTCCCCGCTGTTGAGCTGGCCGATTTGTTCCACGGCCCGGCGTTTCCGCGACCTTCTCCTGCTTGTGGATTGTTGGAAAAAGTTGCAGGCGCAAATTAGGGTCACAGCGCCAAGGTTTCTACAAAGCCATGCCCAGGGGAGGTCCATTCCCCCCCCGAAAAACCTGGGTGTTTTTCCTTCAGGGGGAATTATTCCCGGGGCAAATTCCGTCAATTGGACTGTGCGCCCGTCAGTTCGTTCTCTGACGCCGCGTCCCGGGTGCTGTAAACTTGTCAGAGCTCCGGTTCAGCTGAACCTTTGTCTTTTCCGCCGGAAATTTTTATTTCTCTCCGCATAAGGTAAAGAGAGTTTCTTTACTGCTCTTTTCATACGGGTGCCATCTCCAAAACAGCACCCTTTGCCAAATAAAAGATGAAAAGAAATAAGGGGAGGGAAACTGATTGTGTGTATGTAAGTAAACACTGCGTTAGTTTTGTAAGCTGGTGTAATCTTCAAAAGATACAAGCCAGTCTTTTAGTGCAGGGAATAATTGCTTAAACCAAGCATAATGTGCAATAAGAAAAAAAAAAATCCACCGCTCTGCCACAATTTGTCAAGTACACGCTCCCGCACGTTGTGACTGGGGAACTGCAAGGGGTAGTTATTTCAATTGCGCTCACTCTCCCCTCAGGTAGGAATCAAGCCCTAAATTTATTTCCACAAGGGCGTTCCAGCCCCCAAAAATACACGTGCCACCAAACCTTCTTCAATAATCAAAAAGAATCAGCCCGGAGGAATTGATCCTAACAGTATTCTAAAAAAAAAACCGTAAAAATACTAACCATGTTGAAGCGCTACAAAAAAAAAAACACTCCTTCAAGGAAATGGATTCGTGAAAAACCAGAACTTCGAATTAAAGGGTAACTTTAATTTTAAAAGATTTTCATGTTTTTGAACAAAATTTTGTAACAAAGTATGAATACACATCAATAGTTTTAAAATAAAAGGGAAAAAGCATAGAAAAGGTTTTTACACTTACAAAGGGTTTTTTTAGTTCCAGGTCCGGGGTAAGGAAAAAAAGAATGGAACACAGCTCAATCAGAAATTGACCCCAGCTTGAAAACAGACTGAGGTTGGCCTGTGTCTTTTTTACCCGTCCAGGTTCTCTCCTCCTTTCTCATAAAATGCCCCACTCTCTTTTGGCTGGAAATTTTTTTAGGAGGTGGGGTATAAGGTTTTGATGAGGGTGTGGTACTAACCCCACTAGGTGGCACTCACGGACTGCGCTTTGTGGGGCGCAGGTCAATGAAAGTTTTATTGTGGGGGGGTCAAAAGGGTTTTCAGGTATGGGACGCTGCATCTATAAGTGGGCCTTTAAAAAATTTTTAAGGCCCTTTTATCTAAAAAATGCAGTATTAACAGTCACAAAAGTGGGGTGGGGGAAGGGGTTTTTGCACAATCTGAGTCAGGTTTTAAGGGGCAACCCGAATACATTAATTTTCCATGTGCTACATAACACTTCATTTACTTAAAGTGGTTTTCCCATCTCCCTTTGTTGCTGCTGTATTGCCTTTGCATCTGGATTTTTCTTTCAGTTTGATGGACAGTCCAAGCCAGCAGTGCTCCAATGACATCATGCCATTGGCTTTAAACAAACCTGCTCCTAATGCTAGTGTGCCAATAAATCACAGCAACATTGGGATCTTTTGGAAAGGGATTGTCGCTAAAGGTATTGAGTAGCCTGTCAAAACATGGTTTAAAAGTTGGTGATCCCATTTTATAATACACATTTCCCCCGTTATTCAGTTTTGGTTAAACCGAAAATAAAAATTTGAAACCCCCCTATTTTACACTTAAGGGGAAAATGCTTGGCGTTCTGCTGCAAAACTATTTTACAACTCTCCAGGGCTTCAACATATATCATTGACCTGAAGTCAATGACGGGGTGGGTGGGGCCCGGGGCTTTGCGAAATTTAAAAATTGTAACAAAGGCTGGGCAAAGCTGGCCACCATTGTTAAAACAGTGGTCATCAGTAACCTAGGCAACAAGCTATAAACAAGTAGGAACATTTTTTTTTAAATCACATATATTTACAAACTTATTTACTTTACCATGAGTAAACTCATCTCCATTAAGCTACATGGGAATACTCCCTTTAAAAACCCCTTTTTCCATTTGCCTTTGTTTACAGATGCATCGGTAAAAAAAAATTGAGGGTAGTCCTGAGCCCATACCATACACGGCAGATAATGGCTGTTAGTTACAACCAGGATCTGCCTCTAGTGGCCGGGATTGAAGATAGCTCTAATTTTGGCCTTTAAACCCCTTAGCAGATGTGATCGCAGCATCTAATGGATTAAAAAATAGTGCTGTTTCGTTCCCTCATTGCCTTCCTCTTGGTGCTATCAAAGGATGTTAATTGGATTTAATGGCAGCCAGGGGCCTAATGAATGCCTTCATAGCTCCCACCTCACCACTTCTGTTACACAGTGCCATAGTGAAGGGGTAACAGGAAAGCCATTATGGTACACTTTTTTTTTACAATATATTACTATTGCAGTCATATATTGGGGGGAGGGGGCTAAAAATACAAATAAAAAATGTAAAAAAAATAAAAAAAAATTTTGTAAAAAAAAAAATATAAAAGTTACCCCCCCCCCCCCAATTTGTCACTTTACAAATAAAAAAAGTTAAGCATAATTTATATTGCATGTATCCCAAAATGGTACCAATAACTAAATTTTAGCTCACAAATATTGAACTCCCACTCTGTCTCATAGATAGAAAAAAAAAGTTATTGGCCGCAAATTTAAGAAAAATTTATCAAAAACTTTTTTCTTTTTTAAAAATACTAAAACATAGCAAAAACTCTAACATTTGGTATTGCTGGAATTGCAACAACCTGCATGATAAACATAGTTATACAGCAAGACGAACATTAACCCCCCCCACAAAAAAATGTTTTTCCACATGTCGCCCCACAGAGAATTTTTAGTGTTGACTAGTCCATTTTGTGGTATGGTTAGTGGCACCATTAAAATGTACAACAACCCTCTATACGTCTATGTAGATGGAAAAATAAAAAAGTTATGGCTCCTGGAATCTATTAAGGAGAAAATGAACACAATGTAAACAAAAAAAAATCCCTGTGGTGGGAAGGAGTTAACTAATACCTGAGTACAAAAGAGATTTTCTTTAGTTTTAGCATCCGGGTCTATATAAACTGCTTCCCTCGAGAGGCAGGGTAAATGTGACTACTTTTTCAGAATGTGCAAAAAGGCTGTCCCGCTGTCCTCCTCAACATGGAGTTGATGGGGCATTATTTTTAGTCTATTGGATATGGCAAATTAATGAAGTTTGAGTCACTGTGGAAATTCCCATTAAAGGGGAAATAAAAATTGGGGGAAGTTGCAAATCAAAAATAAACATTTTTTTCATTTATCTTTTCATCATCTTTTATTTTATTATTCTGTATGTTTTTTTTTTTAGTGTCCCCTTTTAAACTATGTTCACAGGTGTAATTCGGGGAGTAAATTTTGCCCGCAATTTTAATGTGTGCTCGGGAGGGGGGGGGCGGGGGAGAGGGGTGCGGCCCGCCAGCCCATAGAATTTATTATTCGGTTTGGGATTCGGGGTGAATAATTGACATGTCACTTCTTCCCCCCTTGCTGTAAATTTTGCGAGCAGGGAGAGGAGATGTAAACCTAGTTTTTGAGAACTGTGGATTACCCTAATGATGGGAAATATTGCCCCGTATTTTGCGTAGTACGGCGGGAGATAGGGTGAGAACGTCCAAAAAAAGCCATGTGAAAAATAGCCTAAGTGATCCCTTGTTTACAGCTCATCTCCCGGGGTACGGTCTGGTGAGAGCTCTCGTCCTGGGGACATGCTGATATCCCTCTCCTTCAGGGAGCTATGAGTGTTAAACCCGGTGGGTCATTCTCTCTGCCCCCCCTTTCCTTATTAATTTTTCAAAAAATTTTTAAAAAAAAATAAAAAAAAATCTAATAGGTAGTGCATTGATAAAGGAAGAAAAAAACCACAGGTTTGGTTCTGCAGGGGGTTTTTAAATAGGACCCTTGTGTGTAAGGAAAAACTTTACCTCAAATACAATGAAACTATCACAGTTCTAAACTTGAACAGACCCTTTTTTGACTAGAGAGAGGAAAACATAATGATGTCATCCTGTGGGTACTGATATGCAAAAACAAACAAATCACACACGCCCCCCTTTTGGCACACTGAGCTGAAGAAATGGTCAGGGGTATGAAATGAGATCGTGGCAAAACCCCTTTAAGGCTTCATACAAATCTGAGCTTTGATACAGCTGCATGTTTAAGTAATTGAAGGTTTCTGACGCTTTTCAATGTTTTATCTTGACTGTATTTAAACAAAGTGTAATATGGTAATGCATAATATTTTCAATAATATTGCTATTGTTTTATTTAAAGATGTTAATGACTTTCAGACAAATGTATAGAACTACTGACCACATTTAATTAAAGGAAAAAAGAGGTAAATGCAAAGTAAATGAACCGTATCAATCTTATTAAAGTGATGTAAGTTCAGTGATCATCTCAAATTTACCTCCCCCCTAAACCTGGACACTGTTTAACGTGGTGTTCTGCTTGATGATCAGTTTCTCATTCCAGTTTGGGAATGTATCTCCTAGGAGAATGTCAAGCTAACGAAATGCTGTCACTACTGCCTAAATAATCACAAAAGACCTTGATTTAAAAAAACTGTTACAACGGTGTAGTCTTTGTCATAAGTAGCGGCTATTGACCCCAAAAAACTTGGGGTGTGGTTTTTTTGAGAAATATGCTATTTCAGTGATTCTTGCTTTCAGGACTGGGACAAGGTATTCTGGTGCCTTAGGTAAATAAATAATATAAAGCCCCCCCTAATGGAAAATTCAGCCCACTCCATACCTCCTTATGCCTCCTTTTCTTCCTGGGATGAAGTGGTGCCCTAGGCGGTCACCTACCTTCACCTACCCATCGTCCCGGCCCTGTCTGCTCTCAGTGAACACTACCACTGTCTAACTTTTGAGTACAGGATTATTTGTGTTACTGTACAGCAATTAGATGCTCAATATATAACTCTATAATACATGCTTTGTGCAAAAGCATTAACATATCACTGAACCCTATGAATATGTAGCTGATAATCTCCAGAAATTTCTGCAGCACCAACCTATTAACTATATCTGACTGAAGTTAATTCTTATGCACATGGAAATTCTACAAGCTTGTTCAGCTGTATAGAATTGTTAACAGTAAATTGGGCATTTATCAGCATTCGTGCATAAATGTACTTATTACTTAACATATATATTTTCTGGTAGAAAAGTTACGAATAGAATGGGCAAAATGCAGCAAACATTACTTAACTCAAGCGATAACCACAAAATTACATATTGTAAAACAAAGTTTTTCTGCAACTATCAGTGTATTCATTTAGAAATTACTGTACAGTGGTCCCTCAAAATACAATATTGATTGGTTCAGGGACGACCATTGTATGTTGAAACCATAACTCTATGAAAAATTGTTAAATGGTTCCGAGCCCCCAAAATGTCATCTAACATAATGCAAAATAGAGATTATGGAAAGTTATGCAGATAAAGCAAGTCATTACATATAACATTCAGACAGAGCTGCTGGATACCATGGGCCACATGTATTAAAACTGTCTAGGTCCAAGACTTTTTGTTGCCCATAGCAACCAGCCAGGGTTCCCCTTTAATTTCATATCGTGCTCTGAAAAAATGAAAGGGGATCTCTGATTGGTTGCTATGGGCAACAAAGAAAGTCTTAGACCCAAACAGTTTTCAGACATGTCCCTCTTTGTTTTGAGGGTAGGGGCTTCTTTGGGTCATGTACTTTATATGCAATGTAATAGAAAAAAAGAAAATTGCACCCTCATCTGGTACCCAAAAGAGCCACTCCTCCTTGCACATGTAAAGCACAGTACCGAACATGTAGTACCGCACTGAACTGTAGAGAGACAGTACTAAACCGCCAATCACTGCATGCACCTCACTAAAACATGTTTTACAATGTTCATAATAATTGACTGGGTCAGTGTCTGGGACATTGTGTCTTGAAACCACATTTAACATGCAATGTCCCAGGAAAGACCATTGCATGTAAGGCCTCGTTCACACGGCTTATTTCGCCGCGTATTTGCCGACGGATTGACGATCGTCAATCCGTCGGCAAATCCGTCCGAAATAAGTCACAGCCTATTTTCTATTGATTTCAATAGAAAATACGGCTAGTCGTTCACACGCCGCGGAGTTCCGTTCCGGATTGCCGCCACGGATTGACGACGGCAATCCGGAGGGAAAAACAATTCACATGTCAATTATTTCCAGACGGATTCACCACCTACAATGATTGTAGATGGTGAATCCGTCAGGAAATCAGTTACAAATACGTGCCACACTTAATGGCACTTATTTGCAACTGATTTTCAACTGATTTCAGAACGTATTTACATCGGAAATCCGTTGTAAATACGTTCTGAAATAAGCCGTGTGAACGAGGCCTAAAAGTATTGTATCCTGAGGCCATTGTAACATGAGGTTCCAGTGTACTCTATGACCAACCACACAACCAGTGGATAAATGGCAACAACTACAACTGTGCAATCAGCAAATGAACGTATTAGGCCTGGTTAACATCTACGTCTGAGATTCCGTCCGGAGCCTCCGTCAGAGAGATGGCACAGGATCCATTTCATGGCAGACATCAACAGCACCCGACCAACCGCATTGACTACAATGGAGTCCATCAGATTTTTGTTCTGAGGTCCATTATTCATATGGACAAAATAGTGCAGCATGCTCCACTTTTTTTTCCACAACATTGGATCCAAATGAAACCTTGGACACAGAGTTTAAGGGGGGAACTATTGGGTAATGGGATTTTCCTTGAGCAATGATTTTCGTGAATCTGAAGAGGGGGTTGTTTTAAAGGATCAGTGCGAATCCATGGTGCAAGGTTCAAGAGAGGAGGAGAAGAGTTTAAGAGGAGTCTTTATAAGTGTGTTGTACTCTGTATTTATAGTTGTTAAACAGCCATTTCTGTAACTACCTTCACCTCCAAACTACAATGAAAACAGATGTCTTATGTCCTCTTTCTGGAATACTGAGCAGGAGACCCCTTATTCTGATCTCTGTCAGCTCCTACAGTGGAACTCAGACATTTGGGTGTTTACAAACAGAGTGCCATAAAGGTCTCAGCTGGATATACCTCTCTAAGATTTACTGCAGCTTCTGGAGTGTGAAAAATGACATTGTGGCCCTTGGACCAGAAATTGTTGTGAACCCCTGATCTAAGAGCGTCCATTCAGGGTGTATGCACTGAAGATTTACTGCAGCCGAAGTGTGTGTGTGGTGTGTGTGTGGTTGTGTGTGTGTGTGTGTGTGTGTGTGTGTGTGTGTGTGTGTGTGTAAAATATCAAGGTATTTTAGTATCACAAAAGTGAATGAGATCTCATAACCTCTAATATATCTCATTCACACACTGCAGAAGTTGTGCAAAATTTATGCTGGTGATTGTCTCCACTGACTTCATAGGGAACTGAAAATTTGCAATAAATCCAGTTGATGTGGATTTTGCTGCAAAAATGCTGAGGATAAGCAGTGAAATAGGCAGCTGACGATTTTAAGTATACATGTATAAATTCGAATGCATTTTTTTTTTTTTACTTGGCGCCGACACCCCATTTCTAAATAGATATTGAAGAGTGTAGAATACGACAGTATGAAGATTTTGGCGCATTACATAGAGCTTTATGCGCAAAACTTCTCTCAAAGTTCAGCGCATAACACTCTATGTCCATAGAGTAATGGACATAATGCGCCAAAAATCTTCATACTGTCGTATTGCAGTATTGTGTAATGCGCCAGACTTTGAGAGCCGTATGAATGAAGGTACTTCAAAGTGAATTATTACATCTCGTATTCAGTGTATAAAGCGCCTGAATGTATGAAATTGTTTTATGTGTGATTATAAATGGTGTCTAAAGTTCAATATGCCTCGCATGTGTGTTTGGCGCATAACGATGTTTGGCGCATAACAAAACTTTGGCGCATTAGTAATGCCGCAAACATGTATAAAGGTTATAGATAGGCTGGAAATATAAGAAAAGTCATTAGAACAGCATGTCAAAGAATATAAACTATGGTAGTGATCTTGCTTGGTGGACCACAGGTCCGAGCAAGACCTGTGCTGTGCTGGCTTTTGCTGTATGTAGAAAAAAGAGTGAGAGCAGCAAAAATACATTTCAAATTTAATGTAGTAAAAATTGTAAAAAATCTGAACATCATCAGTGGGTTACCGTATATACTTGAGTATAAGCCGAATCGAGTATAAGCCGAGGCACCCACTTTTGCCACAAAAAAACGGGAAAGCTTATTGACTCGAGTATAAGCCTAGGGTGGGAAATGCAGCGGCTAATGGTAAAGATCAAAAATAAAAATGGATACCAATAAAATTACATAGGCAGGTTAATGTCCCCCATAGGCAGATATAGGCTGGTATAGGCAGTTTAATGTCCCCCATAGGCAGATATAGGCTGGTATAGGCAGTTTAATGTCCCCCATAGGCAGGTTATAGGCATGTATAGGCAGTTTAATGTCCCCCATAGGCAGGTTATAGGCTGGTATAGGCAGTTTAATGTCCCCCATAGGCAGATATAGGCTGGTATAGGCAGTTTAATGTCCCCCATAGGGAGATATAGGCTGGTATAGGCAGTTTAATGTCCCCCATAGGCAGGTTATAGGCATGTATAGGCAGTTTAATGTCCGCCGTAGGCAGGTTATAGGCATGTATAGGCAGTTTAATGTCCCCCATAGGCAGGTTATAGGCTGGTATAGGCAGCTATATGTCCCCATAGGCAGGTTATAGGTAGGTAATTGTCCCCATAGCAGGGTATAGGCAGGTATAGGTCCTCATAGGCAGGGTATAGGCAGTTCTAGGCAGGTATAGTTCCTCATAGACAGGCTATAGGCAGGTATAGGTCCCCCTAGGCAGGTTATAGGCAGGTATATGCCCCCATAGACAGGTTATAGGCAGGTATATGGCCCCATAGACAGGCTATAGCCAGGTATAAGTCCCCTTAGTCTGGTTATAGGCAGGTATAGGTCCTCATAAGCAGTGTATAGGCAGTTATAGGTTAACCTAGGCAGGTTATAAGCAGGTATAGGCAGGGTTTTAAAACAAAAAACAAACACTTACCTCGATCCCCCGCTGCTCCGCCTCCCTGGCGCTCCGTCATCTCGGCACAGAGCGCATGATGTCATCAGGCCGCGCAGGCAGCGTGATGACACACACTGCCTGTGCCGGAAACTCCGGGCAGCCGCAAACTCGCGGGGAGCGCTCGTTCTCTGCTCCGCAGTGGTATCTTCTCCTGTATGCGCTCCGGAGAAGTCGCATACAAGGGAAGAGATCGCCGACAGTGCCTGGGCCACCGCAGTGCCCGGACACTGTTGGCTGTACTCGGCATTCAGTTATATCGGCTCCCTGAGGAGTCGCATATAACTGAAGTGTCCCTGTCGGCAATCAGGCCATAGCAGCGCCCGAGTGTCGACAGTGACTCGAGTATAAGCCGAGGTCGGATTTTTCAGCACATTTTTTGTGCTGAAAAACTCGGCTTATACTTGAGTATATACGGTATTTAATGTAAACCTAGTTTTAGATTCTATGAATTTTGAACACATTTTACAGGAGATATATTTATATTTTTGAGATATATATTTTTATATTATTTTTATATAACATTTTTATTAAATTTAAATTATTTCATTTCATTTTATGTAACTTAATAATTATCACAAATTACTTTTTATAATTGTACTGGTGGAAGTTAATATTGGTGGAAGAAATATAGAAATTTTTTTGCCCTAGTAGCAAATCTAGCTCCACTTTGACTCCTCAGGCTCAGGCAGACCACAATTACATAGGTCTGCCTGTCTGAGCAGTAATGCGCCTAGTTTTGCCGAACCACATTCATATAAGTGTCTAATATTGAGAGTGTGGTGCGACGCCCACAGAACGCCACCAAATATTAGGCGCATTAAAAAGTAATTTTTACTACATTAAATTTGAAATGTACTTTTCAGCACACTACAGGTCTTGCTGGGACCTGTGGTCCAAGCAAGATCAGTACCATGCCCCTATGTGGCACATTTATTAAGGCAATTGCACAAGAATCCTATCAAAATTTGCACCAAAAATAATGACGTGCATGGATACAATACATTTATTTTGTGTTTTAGACATGTTCTAGACACTTCTGCGTCTCATCTGACCAAAGGGGCATGGTTTAGCATAAAGGTTTAGCATGTGACGCCGTGCACAAGTTAGTGGCATAAAGTAAACCAACTTGTAGAAGGCGTAGACTTGGACAAGATAGTATAAACCATACCTCTCAAGTGTTCTTATTTTGAAGGGACAGTCCCTATTTTTAACTCCTGTCCTGCTGTCCTTCTTATCTCTATAAATGTCCCTCTTTTTCATTTGGGAAATAGATTTGCGTAAAAAAAAAAGAACTATCTTGCTTTAAAAAGTATCTGATTGCTTCCTAACTGTACATTAGATAACAACTAACTTAATATTTCATCTTTGGATGCTATTCTATCCTTAAAATATCTAAATTCCAATGATTTTTATTACAATATTTTAATATTATATATAAGTATATAGTTATGCATTATGAACAATTATCTTTTATACTTTGAACCATACGTGTCCCTATTTGGTTGTCTAAATAAAAACCTGGCATGTATGTGTATAGGCGTGGTTGGAGGCGTGCCCTGGTGTGATGTCATTTGTTTGGGTGTGGTTGGACTCGTGGCCTGATTTGTCCCTCTTTGCAGTCTTTAAAAGTTGGGCGGTAAGGTATAAACATGCACCAGTTATCAATACCAGGGTTGCACAACATTTTCTGGTCCAAGGGCCAAATTGTCATACAATACCGCTCTCAGGGGCTGCAGTAAATCAGAGGTGGATTCCCCATATGAGACCTTTATGGCACTTCAATTGGCCAAGAGGTCTTGGTTCCCTTTTAGGGACTACAGAGATCAGAATGGGGTTTCCCTGCTCACTGATCCAGAAAAAGGATATAAAGCGCCTTTTCTTATTGTACTTTTTGGGGGACTACGAAAGTGGCTGCTTCACAAGTATAGAGAACAACACATATTTATCCACCTCTTCAACCCATCTCTTCTCTAAAGTCTGGAGCCTATCAGACATTTTGTTATATATTGTGGGTATGCCATGAGAGTGATAATACAAAAAAAGTTTTGACTGGATTGCTCATTTAGGTTGCTTAAAATAGCCTTAACAGCCCTATGGTGTCATACACTGCCCACCATATCAATGCCAGCCACGCAGTTCCCACCATAATAGTGCCAGCCATACAGTGTCCCAACATAACAGTGCCAGCCATACAGGGCCCACCATCACAGAGCCAGCCATATAAGGGCCACCATATGCGTTCCAGCCATGCAGTGCCATCAATTGAATGTAACTGACAAAAGCTAAATGTTACTTTCTGAAGTATGAGTACAAAGACAAAGCATGTTTGTGTCCTGATGGCTGGTGGCCACACCAAGGGGCACTGGAGGCCGTATGTTGTGCACCCCTGAAATACGTTCTAATACATGTGGCGCATTGTAAGACTTTCTTACGTTACCATATTCAGCCACAAAATCTGCAAAACTGCAGAAATGCTTTGGTGTTGATTTACCACTGCAGATTAATTTGTAGAAACACTATGGATTTGCCGCTGTGAAAAACCTGCAGTACTTCTGACTTGTCTACACATACTGTAAGGGTATGTTCACACAGTGTTTTTGAAAACGTTTTATGATCCGAAAAACGTATTCAAAAGCGCTGCGTGTTTGGAACGCACTCTAAATAGTGTCTGCTGCGTCAAACGGATCAAGAATTGACATGTCAATTCTTTGAATGGATCTGAAAGACGCATCTGAAAGAAGCATGTAAACACATATCGCGATCACTCGTCTGAACACCAATGCGTGTTTTACATTGAAAGTTATGTAAATCACACTGCGCATTGTTAGATGCATGTTTGGGTCCGAAAAATGGATTCAAACATGCATCTAAAAGAAGACGTGTGAACATCCCCTAAGACACATCATTGAATTGCATAATGTAATATGTCATGGAAACAAATGTCACACAAAAAGAACAAAGGCCACCAAAAATGCAGGTAGGAAAATGCACTACTTACAAAAATGCAGAAAAATTTAAAATAAATAAATAAAAAAAACAAATGTAAACCCCCCAAAAAACACTGGTGCTTTTAGGGGATGTTCACACAACATTTCTTAGATGCCTGTTTGGATCCATGTTTCGGAGCCAAACACGCATCTAACAATGTGCAGTGTGATTTACATTGCTTTCAAAGTAAAATACGCATCGGCATTCAGACGAGTGATCATGATACGTGTTTACATGCGTCTTTCTGATGTGTCTTTCAGATCCGTTCAAAGATTTGACATGTCAATTCTTGATCCGTTTGACACAGCAGGCACCTTATTTAAAACTATAGGGTGCGTTTCTGCAGCAGCAAAAACGCATCCAGACACACACCACACTTTGGGTACGTTTTGAATGCATTTTACGCAGCACTTTTGAATATGAAAACATATTCAAAAATGCTGTGTGAATATACCCTTTGAGGTGTTTTCGTAAGTCTGAAAAAAGGCACTAAAACTTTGTGTGGTAGAGGCTTAGTAGCACTCATAGAACCAGCCCAATAGAACCAGTCTGTGTAAAAAAGAAAAGCCCTTATAAATGCCGCACATTCTTTAGATCTGCCACTGGCTAAAATCTACAGCAAAAAAACAGCAAGAGATATGAAATCCTCAGAAAAACTAGAATCTGCAGCAGACTTTTTACATTAGTTTAAGCTTGCATTATAGTGTACTGTGTTGCAGAGAGCCAAAATGCTGCAAACAACAATCTTTAACCGATACCATCGTTCTTCCAAATCATGGCGACCCCATGAGTACCCAGAACAGTGACAGCAGCAGAGTCCCCTCACAACTAGAACAGCACTTTACTTACTTCATCCAGTCTTGCTATATGTCAGCATTAGGGTAGAGTAATATACAACCTAACTAATATGTGTGGTGCATTGTGGCGTCTGTTATAACCTGCCCTATTGTGTCTGTCAGATAAAGTTCCCTTTTATAATGGTGTCACACACTATATTACAGTGACCAAGGGACATCATTAGCAACATCCAAGTTTCAGCTCACACCTCCTGCAGGAAAGTCACACTGGAAAGTCCTAGTATCAGTTGTGTTGAATGTCTATAGACAATATCTGTCACCTCAGACATCTCAGTCAATTCAACCTTCTCAGCGCACATAAATGATGCCACAAGTAATATACATCTAGTGCACACAACAGACATATAAACTCAGGGCAGTAAAAAGGGGCCTGCTGTAGTCCGCATCTGCTGGGACAAACATCCTCTCACTGGGGGTCATAAATAAATTCTGGAGTCACAGTGAGGATCAAACTTGCAGGGAGCATGATGTGGTGGGAAATGCTTTGGCTGTGTAGTGCCCTGAAATTTCCAACAGCAGTCCTGTGCAAACTATATTAGCAGGTCATGTAAAGCATAGCAGGGGAACGAAGAAGACACAGCAGAACTCACCCATCTGAATGCTCTCTGAGATGACATGGTGAAGAAAGTGGACCAGTAATAATGCTACATGGACAGAACGGATCACTGCTGCCATCTCAGCATGGAGAGATCCTGTGCACAGTACAACCTCACACTGATACCTAGGACACAGGGACAGGTGAAGCCACAGGGTGCAGCTCCACCTCCTTCTGACACCTGGAGGAGGACGTCTTCCTTACAGTGTTCTGCCTCATACAGAACTGAGCAGGCTTGCACTGTCTAAATACACCATAACCTCTTCATGTTAGGTTTGTATAGTGCCACTATTTTTGCTTAGAATTTTATTAGAGTAGTCTAGATTGTCACGGTATACATCATTTCAACCGATACAGCATATTAACGCTATTTACTCTGGTATAAAATGTAGAATATTATGGTATTATCATACCACTATCATAGACATAAACAGAAGAGTCCGTGTGCTTAACAAGCCCTAAATTACAAGACAACTGACATTCTCTAGTAATGCCTCATTCAAACAGATACCAACTGGCTTTCTGAAAAACAATCCTTGTTGCTGATAGCCACTGATTAGTTATTTCCTTAAACACTTTGCAAAATTGAAGACCTCCTGTTATTAGACAAGTTAATGAACAGTAATATTCAAAGGCATATCACTAGAATAGGCCATCAATATCAGATGGGTGGGGTCTAACTCCCAGAACGCTGAGGGAACGTTCACACGGCGTTTCTTAGATGCCTGTTTGCATCCGTGTTTCGGACCCTAAACGGACCCAAACACGCATCTAACAATATGCAGTGTGATTTTACATTGCTTTCAATGTAAAACACGATTGGCGTTCAGACAAGTGATCGCTGATGCGTGTTTACTTGCGTTTTCTGATGCGTCTTTCGGATCCGTTCAAAGAATTGACATGTTAATTCTTGATCCGAAAGACGCAGCAGAAGCCCTATTTAAAACTATAGGATGTGTTCCTGCTGTAGCCAAGACATATCCAAACACGGAGCAGACTTTGGGTATGTGTTGTATTCGTTTTACACAGTGCTTTTGAATACGTTTTTTGGATCCACCCCTCAGGGTGGGTTCACACGGCAATGACAAAATACCAGTCCTTTATTGCACAAATGGGAGATGGTTTTTGTCCGCGGTTTGCAGATTCAAGCCGTCCCTCTTCACATAGAACTGTTCAAAAAAGAACACAATTCTGTGACTTTTGTAGGGCTTTGTTATTGCATTTATTGGTCTTTTTATCTTTAAACTGATGCTCAGTACAGTTACAGTGATATCCAGTTTATATAGTTTTTGTTATATTTTTACTAATTCAAAAAATATCCTTTACATTGCCATACTCTTACACCTTTACATGTTTTTGTCAGTAGAGCTGTGTGGGGGCTAATTTTTTGCAGGGGGTACATAAGACTTTTTCTAATTAAACCAGTCTGTGGGGAGAAAAATGCATCGTAATGCATTGCAATGGGTGAAATTCAATCCTCTTAACAGTGACAACAGCAGTCACCTCACAACTAGAACAGTACTTTACTTAGTTCATCCAGTCTTGCTCTATGTCAGCATTAGGTTACAGTAATATACAACCTGGTACATTGTGGCATCCTCCGCTATTCAGTGATAATCTGCACCATTGCGTGTGTGTGAGAGTTGCGTTTTATAAAAGTATCACACACTGCATTACAGTGACTGCCAAGGGACATCATTAGCAACCTCCAAGTTTCAGCTCACACCTCCTGCAGGAAAGTCACACTGGAAAGTCCTAGTATCAGTTGTGCTGAATGTCTATGGAATTCTCGCACTGTGACTATCACCTCAGACATCTGTCAGGTTAACCCTCTTCATGTGTAAAGTGACCCAAGGAGAGCCCGCTACTAGTGATGAGCGAACAGTAAAATTTTCGATTTTGAGTCGAACCTTGAACTTTGAAAGTTTGGTTCGGAGTTCGAGTCGAACTTCGAACCCCATTAAAGATGTTCAAGTCCATTTTTATACCTATACAGATGAGGAGAAGCTGTAGTTACCATCCATAATAGTACACCAATACTAGGCGCATTATACAACAGGGCACGACACATTGTAATGCGCCTAAAATGATACTCTGTGCGCCTCCATAACACAATGCGCCTATCGAGGTCTATGAGAGCCAGAAATCTTGCTTGTTTGCAAGTGACCAAATACTTATTTTCCACCATACTTTGCAAATAAATTCTTTCCAAATCAGACAATGTGATTTTCTGGATTTGTTTTCTCATTTTGTCTCTCATAATTGAAGTCTACCTATGATTACAGGCCTCTCTCAACTTTTTAAGTGGGAGAACTTGCACACTTGGTGGCTGACTAAATTTTTTCCCCCCACTGTATATGAATTGCCATACGTACTGTGGACTGAAGTGTAGTTGTTATTGGTACCATTTAAGGATACATTTTACTTTTTGAACACCCAACTTGATTGTTCCAGACAAAGATACCCAAATGTTTGTTCTTTTCTCTACGCTATTTTAATAGATCAGACTTGGCCAAGTAATAGAAGGTCCAATAGTAAAAGGTCCAGTAGCATAATGTCCAATATCGGAAAGGCCTAGTAGCAGAAGGCTAAATAGTACAGGGTGGGCCACTTATATGGATACACCTAAATAAAATGGGAATGGTTGGTGAAATCAACTTCCTGTTTGTGGCACATTAGTATGTGGTAGGGGGAAAACTTTTCAAGATGGGTGTTGACCGTGGCTGCCATTGTGAAGTCGGCCATTTTGCATCCAGCTTTATATTTTCCAATGGGAAGAGGGTCATATAACACATCAAACTTATTGAGAATTTAACAAGAAAAACAATGGTGTGCTTGGTTTTAACGTAACTTTAAGCCCCAGGCCTGAAAAGGTCTTACTGACCAGCTAAATTTTTTAGTTTTTGCCTCCCTTTGTTTCAACAGCAGTAACTTTTTATTTTTTAAGTGATGCAGTTGTATAAGGACTTGTTTTATGCGGGAGAAGTTTATGTGGGGCATAGTTTACAAATAAATGACAGCAGAATTTTTTTTTTTTTTTTTATTTTTTTTTTAATTTTTCACATTTCACACTTAACTTGTTAGATGAATTCTACAGATTATTACGGTCTTGTAGATACCTGTAACGAGTTGCGCCGCGGTCCGGTCCACGGACCGCGGTCGCACCCGTGTCCCCCGCGGCAGGTCCCCGGCGGGGACGGGTGCCGCCGCGGGTCCCACTGTCGCCCGTGGCTGCATCCGTCCCGTCTCCTCACCTGACCACGCTCCCGTTCGGTCCGCGTCCCCTGCCGGCCAGAATGCGCATGCGTGCCCCCTAGCGCGCGCGCGCGCTCGTTCATGTAGATTTAAAGGGACAGTGCGCCGGTAATTGGCTAATTGCCGGGCGCTGTCTCTATTTAAGTTTTGATTCCACGTCACTTCCCCGCTGGATCTTACTGTGACGGACTTGGTAGTGGATCCGCTGGACCACCGCAGGCGATGGTAGTTAAGCCACGCCAGGGAATGGAATCTAAGTAGCCCCCGGTTTTCACCAGAGCCCGCCGCAAAGCGGGATGGACTTGTTGCCCCGTGCCTTTGTGAAAGCGTTCCTGATAGTCTATTTGCCTTGCCGTGTACCAGACCTTGCTACGTTTCTCGACTCCGAACCTCTGCCGCCTGCCCTGACCTTATCGCCTGTCCACGACCACGAACCATTGCCGCCTGCCCTGACCTTACTGCCTGCCCACCGCTACGATTCTTGGAATACAATTCTGTACCTCGCTGCACCTCGGCTGCCGCCGCAGGCAAGTCACGTCGGGGGTAACGACCTGGTAGCCCCACGCCGCAGCAAGTCCATCCCGCTTTGCGGCGGGCTCTGGTGAAAACCGGGGGCTACTTAGATTCCGTTCCCTGGCGTGGCTTAACTACCATCGCCTGCGGTGGTCCAGCGGATCCACTACCAAGTCCGTCACAATACCTAATATGTGCAAGGTTTTTTTTGTGAGATTTATGCAAAATAATTTTTTTAATTAAATATTTATTTTTATTTTTTTCTACACTTTTTGATGTCTTTTTACTTGAAGGGGTTGTCTCACTACAAGGATTGAGTTTTATGTTGAAGATCTTGCAAAAACAAGTCACTTTGCAATATTTGTCCACTAACAGTGTCCTACCTATTCCTAGATATCCCCTCTTGTATGGGCTGCATGAGCTCTTCAGGTCGCTATAGCTACAGATCTGTTTGATCTCTCTTGATAGGCTGCCAGTGCTGGTCGCTATAGCTATAGACCTGGGGCAACTTATATGAAGACTGTCTAGGTCTAAAATTAACTTTGTTGCTCACAGCAACCAATCAGAGTGCCCCTTTCATTTCATACAGTACTCTGAAAAAATGAGAGGGGCGCTCTGATTGGTTGCTATGGACAACAAAGTGAATTTTAGACCTAGACCATTTTCATACATGTGGCCCCTGGTGTCCTCAGCAGTTCATAACTGCAGGACAGTAGAAGCCAGTAAACACACTCCTGAATTAAAAAATGAAACAGATACAGACAGCCCTGGGGCTACTTTAGGTCCCCAGGGCTGACTGTACAGACGTTCCCGGGACTCCATTGGGTCAGTGGAAGTCCCGATCACCCAATGGAGCAATGGAGCAGGGGAATGCCCTTTAATTATGCCGCGGTCATGGACCATGAAAATTTAAAAAAGGCAGCACATCAAAAAACTAAGGTGTCAGGGCTAGGCAGCGCTCAGCCTGCAGGGAGCAACAGTCTGCAGCAGCTGGTTTGCGACCCCGCCCTGATAGACAGTCTGCTGGAGGCTGGGTGAGTGACAGAGGCCCAGCCACTCTGGTCAGAGGGCGTGTCGCACCAGCCAATGGGAGGGCCCGGAGGCTACTCCAATGAGGGGTGGTATCCGGGAACCATATTTAAACTCCTAGTGCATGCTTTATAGGAGTACAAGACCTTGGCTTGGTTACTGACCCCTGCTTGTCATCTGATTTCGTACCACGCTCCCATTTGTGTTTTAACCTCGGCTTGTTTACTGTTTACTCCTTACTGTTTCCTCAGGAGACTTCCCCAAGTCAGAGTATTCCTGCATTACCAGCCCCCCCTGTGGGACCTCCTATTCAGTTGCCTGGTAGGTTCTCAGGCAACAGGGGGCCTTTTTAACGTTTTAGGGAGAGACGTCGGGAAAGGCTCCATTCCATGGTTACCTCTACACCCTCTGTTTTTGATTTAAACCCAGAGGAGCTCATGCAAGTGGGGGCTTCTTCCGCAACTTCTGCTTGCGACTGTAGGACTTCTCATCATACCCAGGGATGTGTGCTTTTACTGTGGTGAAGATGGACATGGCATCCGGGAGTGCTCCAAAAGGAAGACCAGGCCGGAAAACTCCAGCAGGTATTTCATCCAATTGTTGCTCCCAGTTAAGATCTCATATTTGTCTCAGTCTGGTGCTGGGAATGCTTTTGTGGATTCTGGGTCAGCTTCCAATTTCGTAGACGCATCCTTCGCCAAACGTCTGGGCCTACCTTGGAGACCTCTATGACTCCCTGCTGGTTGTGGCTATTGACTCTACTCCGCTGGCTAGGGGCACAATCCAACATTGTACCCCTGAGCTCGAGATGTTGGTAGGATCTATAAATACTAAAAAGTGTATTCTATTTATCATGGAGGGGCTGCCCTGGCTTCAGAAACCTAACCCTGTGTTTGAATGGAATACAGGAGAATTAGTCAAGTGGGGACAACAGTGTTTTGACAGATGTTTCCCTATCATAATGGGCAATACAGAGGTGGAGCAGATTCCTGTTTTCATTCATGACTTTGCTGAAGTATTTTCTCAGAAATAGTCGGAGATACTACCCCCTCATAGATCTTACGGCTGTGCCATTGACCTATTGCCCGGAGTGAAGTTTCCTAAGGGGAGGATATCGGGGAATAGGGGAATATCCGACCTTCTGTGTCCGCTATGGGTGCAGGGTTTTTCTTTGTAGGAAAAAAGGATGGAGGCCTCCATCTATGCATAGATTACCGTGTACTGAACAAAATAACGGTAAAAAAACAATACCCCTTACCCTTAATTCCTGTTCTGTTCAATCAAATCCAGGGAGCAAAGTGGTTTTCCAACTTTGACCTGAGAGGGGCCTATAACCTCATCCGTATACGAGAAGGAGATTAGTGGAAAGCCTCGTTTAACACTCCTGAGGGTCATTTTGAGTATCTGGTGATGCCGTTCGGGTTGTGTAATGCTCCTGCGGTGTTCCAGAACCTGGTTAATGATGTTTTCCGAGAACTCATTGGTTGTTGTATGGTCGTTTACCTGGATGACATTTTAATCTATTCGGAAGATTGGTCGTCACATGTTAAACATGTACGACAGGTGTTGCAAATCCTGAAGGAAAATAGTTTGTTTGTTAGGCTTGAAAAATGTGTTTTTGGAGTGCAGGAGGTACCTTTTCTTGGGTATATCCTGTCTTCTAACTCCTTTCATATGGACCCCTGTAAAATTCAAGCTATTCTCGATTGGGTCCGCCCTTCATTCATGAAGGCCCTACAGCAATTCCTAGGGTTTGCTAATTACTATTGTAAATTTATTCGTAATTTTTCTGTCTTAGTTCGGCCGTTGACTGACATGACTAAAAAGGGGGTGAAGTTCAGTAATTGGCAACCTGAGGCCGTTAAGGCATTTGAGAAACTTAAGCAGTGCTTTGTATCAGCTCCTGTGTTGATTCAAGCAGATCATAATAAACCCTTTGTTGTTGAGGTTGATGCTTCTGAGTATGGTGCTGGGGCTGTCCTGTCTCAGGGATCCGCTACTATGACTAACCTTCGCACTTGTGCCTTCTTTTCATGTAAATTTTCCATGGCTGAAAGGAATTATGATGTTGAGAATTGGGAGTTGTTGGCTATTAAGTGGGGTTTTGAGGAATGGCGCCACTTCCTCGAAGGTGTCCAACATCAGGTCACGGTCCTTACAGATCATAAGAATCTCACCTTTTTAGAGAGTGCTAAAAGGTTGAATCCATGTCAGGCACGTTGGGCGTTATTTTTTTACGCGCTATAACTTTGTTGTTATTTACAGACCTGGTTCTAAGAATGTTAAAGCTGAAACTTCTGTGCCAGCCACGCATCCCATAAGGATCCGGTACCTATCTTGCCCAAAGAGACTGTCGTCTCAGCTATTTCCCCTGATTTAGCCGCTGAGATTAAGACCTACCAGGATATAAGGTATGCTAATTGTCCTGTTTCGTAGGTCTTTGTCCCCACTCAGTTTCGGCTACAATTATTAAAAGAATTTCATGATTCTGGGTTATCTAGACATCCTGGAGTGTCTGGCACAAAAAGACTGATTTCTCGTATTTACTGGTGGCCATCATTGTCTTGTGATGCTTAGGTCTATGTGGCATATTGTGAAGTCTGCACTCGGGCAAAGGTTCCCAGAACTCGTCCTCCTTTGCTCTCTACCTGTACCTGAACGTCCGTGGACCCACATCTCCATAGATTTTATGATGGACTTTCCTATTTCGGAGTGCAAAATGGTTATTTGGGTGGTGGTGGACCGTTTCAGTAAAATGGGTCATCTTGTTCCTTTAAGGGGGGTTAACGTCGTCCACGAAACTTGCTGAACTTTATATTAAACATATTGTCAAACTACATGGTTTACCTGAGAATATGGTTTCTGACAGAGGGGTTCAGTTCATTTCTCGATTTTGGAGAGCCCTCTGTAACGCTCTGGCTATCACCCTGTCCTTCTCCTCTGCCTTCCACCCATAGACCAATGGGCAGACAGAGAGGATAAAGCAAATGGTAACACAAAAACTCCGTTGTTATGTATCTGATTTGCAGGCAGATTGGGTTAAGTACGTACCTTTGACCGAATTTGCCATTAACAATGAGGATACTAGCTCGTCTGGCACCTCATCATTTTATTGCAACTATGGGTTTCACCCAAGACATGCCTCATTTTCCAGTGCTACATCTGATCACAGCGGAGGGGATGTTATCATTAAAGATCTGTGCACAGTCTGGGCCCAAGTTCAGAAGAACTTGGATAATACCCAGAACATTCAGAAGAGAAATTACGATAAACTGCGTCTTCGTTCCAGAGGGTTTGCTGTTGGGGATAAAGTATGGTTATTCACCCAAAATCTGCGATTAAAGGTTCCTTCTGGTAAACTCACACCGCGATTTGTAGGTCCATATGTGGTTCTTGAAGTGGTCAATCCGGTGGCATATCATCTGAAATTGCCCTCCTGTTTCCGTATACACAACGTGTTTCATCGCTCACTTCTTAAGAAGTACATTCAGCCTGTAACTCCGCCCTCTAGACCTCCTCCTCCCGTTTGTATAGAGGGGGAGTTAAAATATGAAGTCGCTCGGATCTTGAACTTCCAGAAAGTTCAAGGGTCACTACAGTACCTGGTCCACTGGAAGGGTTATGGTCCTGAGGAGAGATCATGAGTTCCGGCTAAATCTATCCATGCCGATCACCTGGTGAGGGAATTCCATGAGTTTCACCCGGACAAACCCAGCCCTGGGAAGGTTCCAGTGCCCCCCCCTACAAAGGGGGGGGGGAGTACTGTCATGGCTAGGCGACGCTCAGCCTGCAGGGAGCAACAGTCTGCAGCAGCTGGTTTGCGACCGCGGCCTGATAGACAGTCTGCTGGAGTCTGGTTGAGTGACAGAGGACCAGCCACTCTGGACAGGGGGCGTGTCGCACCAGCCAATGAGAGGGCCCGGAGGCCACTCCAATCAGCTACAGGGGCGATATCCGGGAACCATATTTAAACTCCCTGCAGACTGAGTGTGGCGCCTGTGATATTTCATGGCTACTTGTTTTTCTATATAGTGCTTGCTTTATATGTGTACCAGACCTCGGCTCGTTTACTGACCCCGGCTTGTCATCTGATTTCGTACCTCGCTCCCGTTCGTGTTTTGACCTCGGCTTGTTTACTGTTTCCTCTTTGGTTCTGTTTTGTGGCTTGGCATTTCTGATTTGTTATCGACCCGGACTGTCTGACTCTTCTTGCTACCGATGGTTCCAGAACTGTAGCAGCACAGGGACTGTCGCCCAGTTGGTGGCTGCCGCCTAGGGCAGCACATCAAGTAGGCAGGGACAGTGGGCTGGGTTCCAGTTAGGGCTCACTGTATCTCCCTTGACGTGACATAAGGAGGTTTATTCACCCAACAGCATTTGATGAACTGGCGATTTTCGCAAGTTTTCTCACCTACAAAGAATAGAGAGGACTGTAATTTTTATTATACACTTCAACTGTGAGACAGAATCTAAAAAAATTCTTGACAACCACATTTAAAAAAATGTATTTACATATTATTGTATGAAATAAGTATTGGATGCAATAGAAAAATGGAACTTAATATTTGGTACAGAAACTTTTGTATGTAATTACAGAGGTCAGACGTTTCCTGTAGTTCTTGACCAAGTTTCCACACACTGCAGCAGGGATTTTGGCCCATTCACCTAGTGGGCCGTAAAGGACATGTACTGTCCACATGTCCACGCTGCCGTGCACTTTGGAAGACATCGACAAGCTCAAGGACTGGCCCACCTTCTCTTCTACATATTTGTGCAGGGCTGGTACTGCCTTTTTCGAAAAGAAATGACGGCTTGGCCCAAGCCATCAGTTCTCTGAATGGTGCAGAGTCCACCACTTGAAAAGGGAGGGACGGCAGGACCACCAACTTCTACAAGATAACATTCCCCTCATGAATCTGTTGATGGCTGGATACACACTGCTGTCTCTTGGCAATCGTCTTGGTGAGCAATTGCTGGTGCCATGAGTGGCGATGAGCAGGAGTATCTGGACCGGTAGATGTGAACAGGTGGTGGAGCCTTGACTGCCTGAAATGGGATGTGTGCCACTGTGTGCTGCTGCTGTTGCAGGATGGACCACCATATCTGAGACATGTTTCTCCCAGGCAATGGGATGTTTACGCTGCATATGTTGACGCAGGGCCGTGGTGCCAATATTAGGTCCCTGGCCACAAAAAACTGCCACACCCCCGAGTAGGTGATTTTACCACCAACACTCCGCACTGACTGACTGCTACCACCAGTTCCTCCGTGAGCCCCTGCACCGCTACTTTCTGGGCCGGAAGGGACCTGCGAAGCGGGTTGTCTACCCTGTGGCTGTTTGGCTCCTGAGTTTGCACTGCTGCCACCCTGCTGACTCCTGACCACACTATCGACTTACTGGCTGCACTGTTGCCTCATGCGCAAGCTGCCGCCCACTTCTCCCGACGATGATGATGATGAAGCCCTTGTTTCACCCGGCGCCCCAGTGCAAGCAGCTATCTCGGCAGCGATTAGTGTTTGCCCATCACTGCTGTCCTCCTCCATGGTCTCGGTGTACAGAACCTGACTGCTCACAACATAACCTCCCATGCCACTCTCCTGATCACTCCTTGTCCGCCTACTGCAAGAAGCAGCGGATGTCTGCCCCACCTCTTTGCTGCCCACTATCCTCAAATAGTTCGTCCTCGCTGTACAGTGGCGCAGAACCCACAGCACATAGTAGTTCTCTGGCTGTGGGAACCGAACGGGACAGAGGCGGGTTGAGGACAGGTGAGGGCCCCTGACCTGCTCCCGGGCCATGCCAACTAAGGGTTGTGTCTGACGAACCCACCGACTCTTGGCTGGGGTTGTCAGATGTCATCTGGGAGAAAGTGGATAAGAACCGTTGGCTTGGTGGTCAACATACGGCCGCTAGCTGACACTGGTAGCTCTGGCCTCGCCGATTGACCCCTGCTGCGACATTCCCTTACTGTGCTGCGACCTGTGCCTGCTCCAGGAACATTTGTGTCACTGTCCCTCCCATGTGAAGGGCCTGCCACCTCTGTTTCTGACATACTGTTTGATTAAATATTTACTATAAAACAAACTCTGTTTAATGTATGATGTGTGTATATGACAAATACACAAGCTGTATTTCAAAGGAGTTTCACCTTATAAGTGAAAAAAGTAACTCTTTGGCATAGAAAACAATATCCCACAGTCATAACCTGCCTGTAATGGAAAGGAGTGTAGATGACAACAACACAAGCTGTATTTCAAAACTATTTGACAAAATTACTGCTGACACCCTCTCCACTCTTTCAGGGGAGGGGGGGGGGGGCGCGTCTTTGTATAAGCATTTAACAGAACAGGTTCTGTCAATCTGTGGAATCAGCCGATGATGGTGTAAAAGGAGTGCGCTCTTTGACGCTATAGTGGGATCTGCCCTCAGCTCAGTTCTTTCTAGCTGGCGCTGACATTACCCTGTCAGGCTCCGTTCCCACTTCAGTTATTTGGTCAGTTTTGGCCCCGTAACTGCCCAGATAAGTGAAGTGTGAAGTGATTCTAAGAGTCGCGCCTGTCATCTGTGTGTCATACTAAAACGCAGCATTGTTTCGATACCAAACCACGCTCCCTATGCTTATTTCAGCATGGCACATTGTTCTACAACACCATACAGAGTCGCTGCAGCCAGTAAATAGCTGTTTTTAATGCGATTTGCCACAAATAAATTTGGGTCAAAACCCAAATTTTTTGAGAAATTTGCTCATCTCTAATTACTTACTTGAAAGCCCTTCTGAACAATTTACACAACTGAAAGAAGTTTGCTGGTAATCAAGGCAGTTTAATTGGAGTGTAGTTAAAACTGCACCAAAACTGCGCTGTGTGAAAGCATCCTTAGAATCCAAAAGACTTCAAACACATTAATTGATTACTCACTTGTAACTTCTAAAGACTGGAACTTCTTGTTTTGAATACATTCTTGATTTTGGCTTAAACTACAGCTAAAAAGTTGAGCGTAGCTGAACCAATTTCCATGGAACTCTGCTAATAAACTTATCTTTATCAGTTGTATCCCAATGATCTTTTTTTTTCTACAGGAGGTGTTAGCTTTGTATCAATAAAAACTAAACTGTGCAAAAAAAAATATTAGATTCATCTGTTCAAGGCAAAGTCCATACAAAAAATTTTTTTTATGGATGAACTAGATTATACTGTCTTACCATATTGTATTCTGTCCTATATATTAAAGGAAACCTGTCCCCAGGAAATGATGACACAATACAATATCAGCAGCACACTACTAGCACTAAAAGACTATTAAAAAGAACATGGGAATTTTTGGAAAAGCAGAAGGCAGGTGGGCTTAAACAGTTTTGATCAAAAATGTGAACTAAGAACCTCAAAAAATGCTCATGTATTCTAAAAAAGCAGAAATGCTTTTCCAAAAATTCCTTTTTGCACTCCCTCCACCTGCACAGGTTTTTAAATCAATGCAGAGTAACTTGGAACTGGAATCTTCTCGCCCTAAAATGTGGAGGTCTGAATAGGCACCAAGAGAGGTGACTATTAATAGAGTAGGTTTGCACCTGTTATTGAAGTCGCCTTGCAGAAGCCAGGTGGGCTTAAACAGTATTGATCAAAAATGTAAACTAAGAACCTCAAAATGTATTCCAAGTAGCAGAAATGCTTTCCCAAAAAATCCTGTTTTTTTTAAATAGTTTTTTAGTGCTAGTAGTGTGCTGCGATATTGGATTGTGTTTGTATCTTACTGCCACACCAGTGTGCACCTATGCTCATTATTTTCAAAAATGTTTTTGGATGTGCAGACCAAATATTGTTTTCTGGACCCCATGAAATGCTGTCTAATCTAATAACATAAGAGGAGCTGGGTAGACTGACATCCAGGATGGTCTGAAAAGATTGCAATATGTCATCTTGTCAAATAAAATCTTACTAATTCATGACATAGGATAAACAGAAGCTGAATCCCAAAGGATTTGCTCACATTTCTTATTACAGAAAGACACCCAAAATGTCCAGAAAACAGTGGCACAAATAATCAGTAACGTTAATGAGGGACTAATGTGTTATGTCACAACAATTTGTAGATGTTGACAAAATGGTAGCCGTCAGAGGCTAGATCTATTCTGATCACCATGTAATGCCACCAGTCTCTTTTGCTGCTGGCTTCAGTACAGTTTTTTATTTCAATGTAATGCTCACAAAACTTTTCTAGTACACATTTAATGGGTGAATCATATAGGGACCTGTGAATCTCAATTGAAGCTTTTAGCTGGCGTGGATAATATCTTCTAAATAATAATACCAGTACATAACAAAACAGAGAAAAGAACAGCAAAGTTAAGAATAAAAAGGCATAAAGAAAATGCAATGAATAACCAGAGATTCTATCACTTTCACTGTAGGACGGAGACAAGTTCACAAATAACAAAAATAAATCTTGCAAAATGCTAAAAACAGACATGTTCGTGGTCACATAGAACACCTAAATAAGGTGGTGTTGAAATTGACAGCTTTTTAGATGCAGTTTTTGAAGCCAAAACCAAGAATGGATTTGAGACAAGGATGAGTGTCCATCTTACATTGATATGTGTATCTAATTATGATTGATTCCTGGTTTTGGCTGTAAAATCTGCATCTAAAAAGCAAAAATTTTGGATGCAGCCTAAAACCCCGCAAAATATAGATCAAGGAATTGTAAAAAAAAATGATGGCTCCTGTGTTAGATGCTATTTCATTAGAATATAGTGAAGAAGTTAGAGTAACATCCAGAGATTGATAAATACATTATATTTATGAATGTTTGTTTTGTTGGAAAAAAACTTTTTTTTTTTTTGCACAAGTTATAACAGGAGTCATATTGCAGTGATATTGGCTATCATCTTCGAGTTAACTTCTTAAAAGCTGATGGTAAGCAAGCAGTTTGTCGGGATGTTCATTCATTTGCAAAGTGACAAGTTACAAAAAAAAACTAATTAAAGGTGATAAGCTGTGATACTCAAGACAGTGTTTGGTTTCACTGTCCTTCCATTGTCTACTCTTTGGACAGGTGTGAAACACTGTGTCATACTTATGTTCTATTCGTTTTACCTTCTATTTTCCCAGGCTCTATTACCAAATTCAAAAAGGCCTACCTTGCTACTTTATTCCTGCTATACAGCAAATCCACTGCTTCTCCTACGAGAACTATGTAGGTTATAGCTCTCAATAACTTTACGCAAATGGTAAAAATCAAGTAACTTATTATTTCCCTGGCTCCTTTGGTCTCAGTTCTGTGATATTCATGGTTGGCTCTCTGGCTTCAAAGTGGGACATTACCCTGTGGCTAACTTGTTTTATCTTTTCCCACAGTCCCTGCATCTTTTCAATCAACCACCATGTTTTCTTCAATTCTTTTTAGGCTCTGTCTACACTGCACAGAAAAACGTCAGTTTTTTTCAGCGTTTTTCATTTTCTGAAAACGCTGGAAAAACGACTGTAATCATCTCCCATAGACTTCTATTGTAAAAACGTGCTGCTGTCTACACTGAGCTTTTTTCTGCTCGTTTTTTTCACTGGTCGTATTTTGCAACATGCTCTAAAAAACGCCAGAGCCGGGCAGAAAATTTACTACTGGAGTCTATGGAAAGCGCTGGATGTCTTTTGGCGCGTTTTTTTGCTGCGTTTTCTGCCCCGATTTTTCAATGAAAACCCTCCCAGGAGACCCAAGTCCCACCTATAGTGGGTGTTAATAAAGGTTATATCTTATCAAATTTACAAACAAGTGTCTGATGTGGCCTTTTTTGTATCTTTTGTAATGAAATGATCATGCTTTGGCCGCTAACGATTTTTGCGCAATTCATATATCTTTCGCTAAAAATACGGTTTTTATGGATTTTGGCGTCAGAACCCATTTTTTTGTGGATTTTGGTGCTAAAATCCTTTTCTTAACATATTTTGGCGCTAATAAAGTTATCTCGCTTCTGACGCCAAAAATACATTTTTTTTTACGGATTTTGGCGCCAGAATCGTTTTTTTACGGATTTTGGTGCTAAAATCATTTTTCTTAACATATTTTGGCGCTAATAAAGTTATCTCGCTTCCGACGACAAAAATACATTTTTTACGGATTTCGTCGCCAAAATCCGTTTTTGGATGGATTTTGGGGCTAAAATCCGTATCTTTACATATTTTGGCGCTAATAAAGCGATCTAGCTTTTAACGCAAAAAAATACGTTTTTTATGGATTTCGGCGCCAGATTAAATTTTTTTACGGATTTTGGTGCTAAAATTCGTATCTCTGCAGATTTTGGCGCTAATAAAGTGTTCTCGCTTCTGACACTAAAAATAGTTTTTTTTTAACGGAATTTGGCGCAATAATGCATTTTTTTGGGGATTTTGTCGCTAAAATCCTTTTCTTTACAGATTTTGACGCTAATACAGTTATCTTGCTGGATGGAAAGATAATGTGGGTTTTTGTGGATTTTGGTGCTAGAATCTGGTGCAAAATTTAAGTAAGTAGTAGCACGCAGCAGCACACAATGGACAATGTGCTCAAAATGGCTACAGTGATCTAAAGGAAGTGAGTACTTAACATGTTAACTCCACCTGTAGGGTGTAGTTTACATCCAATGGCTTAATTTGTGCATACATTAAAAAGCAGAGTAAAGACGCTCCAAAAAACGAAAAACGCGCCAAAACACAGACGTTTTTTCAGCTGCTTTCGACAGGCAGTGGACAGAAAACTTCAAAATGTTTCATGAACGTTTTTAGTAATTCGTTTTCAGGTCGTTTTTTGTCCACTGCAGTGTAGACATAGCCTTATTTTCTTATCCTGCCTAGTTTAGAAATATGTGCTTTTTTTGTTTTCATTTGCTTAGAAAAAAAATAAATGATCGCAGCGGGTCGTGGAGGGGCTAAAGTAAAAAATAAAAAAATTTAAATAAAGAAAAAAAAAAAAAAAAAATATTATATATATATATATATATATATATATATATATATATATATATATATATATATATATACACACACACACACACTCTTTTCTTTCCAACCTGCTCCATTCCAGTACTGCTCCTAATGCTCCCTGCCAATGACATCACTATCAGTGCTACTACAGCCCAACATAGGCTAATGTCTCTTTTATACAGGGGAAAAGATTTCTGAGGATTTTAAGATACTGTAGGGTCATGTAAGGAATATACATGATTTAATCGGCAGAGACACCAGAGGTCCTAGAATGGAGCAGCTTTAAAGGAGCGTTCTTTAGATAATTTTTTTTATAGCCCCTCCCAAACCATTTTAAGGAAACCCCTTGAAGCTTGACAGGTAAAGTTTTACACCTTCTCCTTGGCTTTGAAAGAGTCGTCTACCCATTTACCCCGTATTTATGTTTTTCTTTACAAACTTAGGCACCTGTGACTTAATTGTCTTCATGTCTGATTGCTGGTACCTGGATCTTGACTACATCTCTCCTGTTTGCATTGCCGATGGCTACTTATGTTGGGTTCTTTTTTTTTTGTCTTCTTGCCGATCAATTGCTTTTGAACTAAAAATATTGACATTGATTAGCAAGTGACCGCAAGATGTTAAGCCATATTCATTAAGACATAACTACTACATTGGCTGCTACTACTACATCCTTGATATGTGAATCCTTTGATGTTTTGTGTGGACATCTCCAATTCCTTCCCGACAAATTTTGACAATAGCAATTTTTTTCCATCCTTCCAAGCGCCAAACCTTTAATTTCTTTTATGTAAACATACATGTATGAGGGCTTGCTTTTTGTGGAGGCAAGTTGTATTTTTATTTAATGGTAACCTTTAATGTATTGGGAAAACAAAAATAAATTGCAAATCAGTCATTGTTTTTTGGGTTTTGTTTTCATAGCATTCACCATATGCTATAAATGATGTCAACTTTATTCTGTGGGTCAGTAGATTCTGGGGATAAGAAGTTTTCATAGTTTTTGTTATACTACGTTGAAAAAAAAAATAAAAGTTATTATAAACATTGCTTTGTATCACCATGTTCCATTACTGTTGCAGCACGTGACGACTGCTGACTGCCTTACAGCACCAACGGGAGAGGTCACTATTGGATATCTTTTTTTTACTCTATGGGCGGGGAGGTGAGGTAGTTCAAAACCTTTGTGCCTTCTACTTTAAACATAGTGGGCCTCATTTATGAAAACTGTCTAACAATAAAACTCTCTTTGTTGCCCATAGCAGCCAGAGCTTAGCTCTCATTCTGTAAAATCCTATGGAAAAATTAAAGCTGACCGCTGAATGGTTGCTATCGGTAACAGAGACAGTCTTACTTTTAGACAGTTTTAATAAATGAGGGCCAGTGTGTTCAAGTCTGCGTGAAAAATAAGACAACTTAAATTACTACGAAGCCTTCTGTAAGCTTCTTGTTGGTGCTCCGTGGATGCAGGCTAGTACTTGCCCATTGACTAACAGTTAGTAGCGGTACTAACAGCCATGAGTAAGGGAGACGCTACTCCCGAAACGCGTTGGCCCATC
Source organism: Phyllomedusa bahiana (assembly GCA_025379985.1). Classification (NCBI taxonomy): domain Eukaryota; kingdom Metazoa; phylum Chordata; class Amphibia; order Anura; family Hylidae; genus Phyllomedusa; species Phyllomedusa bahiana. The sequence continues at coordinate 873 of JAODAL010018965.1, read as the reverse complement.
TAGCTCGTATAGCCTATGTAATTTTTCGCTGCAATTTATGCATGTCTCCTCTTATATGCTGTGCATTATCTACAAGATTTTAATAGATTACAAATAAAGTTTATTTTTTTATATAAAATAATTTTTTCTCACGTCTGGTCAAGCTCCCCTCAGTGCGGTTTGGAAGCTGGTTACATTTATCCTTTGATTTGGCAACAAGCACATAGATTTCCACAAGCCCCCAAGCAGATTGGGAAATAGGACAGCAGAAAAAAATGTCTTAAGTTAGATCAAGATAGTCTTCATATGTCTGTAGAGGTTGCCGTTTCAGTATACTGGAACAGTCTAAAGCCAAGGTTCCCTAAAACTATAGAGACATGGAATAGATCACCTGAGGGTTTTTGCAGAAAATGTATTAAAAGGGTTGTCTCACTACATTGATTCATCATACTTCAGTCCTGTTTGCTTGGTTTCAGTTTTGAATTCAGTGTTTACTGGCCTGCAGTGATGAGCTGCGGAGGACACCAGGTCTATAACCATAGCAACCAGTGCTGACAGCCAAACAGGATAGAACATGGCTGTAGCTATAGCGACTTGAAGAGCTGATGTAGCCCATACAAGAGGGGATATCTAGGAATATGCAGGACATTGTCAATGGACACAAATTGCAAAGTGACTTGTATTTGCAAGATCTTTAACATAAAAACCAATCCTTGTAGTGAGACAACCCCTTTAACCCATAAACAAAGTTATGGGAAGTAATTCCTGCACAATGCTGTACATGTGCAGCAGGGTGATCCCTCATGCAACTTTTTATTTACAGCCAGGCACTTGCTACCACTACCTCTGTCAGAGAAACCTATGATCTAATGGGGCATCAAATGTTTGACCTTT
>JAODAL010018964.1:0-73285 GCA_025379985.1 Phyllomedusa bahiana | reverse complement strand
GATATTGTCTGTCATTAAAGGGGAGCCCTCTTATCGGGGCGATTACTCCACTGGCAATAATGCACAGTATGCTGTATCATTGGTATGCAGTGGTAACATATAGGGGTTTAGATATTAATTTTTTTAAATAGTCTAGTAAATTTATGTTTTAACAGGGGAAATTTTTTGCAGTGATATATTGGGTATAAATCCTCGTTCAATAGAATTGTAGTATTTTCAAAGGACAGGATAGAATGAAAGCACCGGGGTTTGAAACACTCAGTAGCTCCTGAAAGAGAGGTGAATGTCTGAGCTTATGTGACCAGGACAGAGGAGCCTCTCCCCCTTTGGCCCCATCCCCTGGAGACAAAGCTGTAAACAATATCACAAACCCGAGCAGCTAAAAAAAAACGGTACTGAATTTTTAATAAATATGAATGTTGAAAATGTTTTATTATTTAATTTTCAAACTTCCCACATCAATTTTACTTCGTGGCAAAATCCCTTTAACTCAAATCCATCCATCAGTCTATCATGGGTGGGAGTCTGAAAAGTATTCACTGCTACAATCTTTGCAGCAATGAATCTCCCCATGATATTAAGGGTGACATGTCAGAAAAGAGGCGCCACCACGCCATTTTTAAGGTGCATTATATGAGAGTATAGTGTGTCTGAATGAATGAACCTGTCAAAGATCTGGAGTGTGGTATGCCATGCGTAGTATAATTGATGCGTCTAATCTAATAATTTAGGCGCATTCAAATATGTTGTGCCTGGCGTATAATGCGCCTAGTTTTGTTATATTATAGTTCATTTTGATAGAGAATAGGGCATCAACCATTTTTTGGCACAAAATACACCAAAAAATGGCACAGTCCTAATAAGGCATGTCACTCTAAATCTTTAGTCTTTTCTGCTGCTGATTAGGCCTGAAGGACAAAAAAATTTAAAGAAAAGAAATACTATTAAATATTTTTTATTTTGTCTTCTGTTTCAGAGCACGAAACTGATGACCTGTCATCCCACCGAAGCTCCGAACACTCCTCCGAAAGAGTGTCCATGCTTCCCCACCGCAAACAAAAGGTATTCGTAAATAAATTCTTGATCATCAAGTGAAACTTAATCTTTGAGCAAGTGCAAACCCATCTGCAGATTATTATGTTACGTGTTATTATATGGTCTTGATGAAGCAGGCGATGATGCAGGTGAATACTTATGAAACAGCGGCCACTTATTTACCTTCAGTTCCCCAGTCAGTCATACAGATCGGTTCTCTAGTCCCTATGCATCCACGTTTAGTAAAGAATATTAGCCGGCCATTATCATTAAAAAGTCTTCACATTTTATTTGTGCATTATTTCAACCACAATTTGTGCATTAAAACCATAGAGGAGATCACCTCCCCTTTCTCAAGCAGGGGAGAAAGGGGAGGTGATCTCCTCGAAACGTCGCATAGCAGGCGTGGATGTTTTCCGCCCAGTCTCTCGGCGTCTCTTCTTCAACCCCTTGTGGGTGAAAGGTCTGGACTCTGAACTTACATGAACGGCATGGTTGTAACCGCAACAAAAAACTTAAGTACCCCTGTATATTGTTCTATGATAGTGCTCTATTGTTTTAATGCCCAAATTGTGGTAGAAATAATGCACAAATAAAATGTGAAGACTTTTTAATAATAATGGCCAGCTAATATTCTATATTAAACAATCGTGTAGGTGAAACATGGTGTGCTATTTATACTATTTGTCTTTTTTATCCCATTTTAAAATAATTCCCCGAAAATAAGACAGTGTCTTATATTAATTTTTTCTTCTAAAGACGAGCTAAGACTTCTTTTCAGGGGATATTTTTTTTTCTATGAACAATAATTCACATTTATTGTTGAACAAAACATCAACATGTATTAATATACTGTAGTGATTTCATCACAAACATCAGCATAAGCAGCCAAACTCTTAACTTCATAACTAAAAATGCACTAGATCTTATTTTCGGGGAAACAAATTCTATTTAAAAAAGGGGGCACACAGATATGATGGGAACTAGTCATGGGCAAGTGGCCCAGATGCTTCAGCTGTATGAGCCTTTAAAATTACTGATGGCAGTCCTACCTGTGGTTCACTGAATAAAAAGCTTTAATTTATCATGTATAAACTAAACCCGTTCAATAACTACAGGGATATAGTACTCATATTTAGCAGTATACTGCGTCTTCTACATTTACTACTGCAAAGTACTCTGATAGCTCGGAAGTACTCTTATGATTGCAAAGCATCAGAGGCAACCATTGCTACTCTCTGACCTGCAGCACCCTACTCAGATTTAATGCTATTTGAAATAACTTGGTTTCTGATATTATTAGTTTATATAAAACTATTAATTTTTTTAGCAATTTTTTGAAATGTTGCCTGGAGCATCAGAAATGCATCCCCAGTGCTAAGAAATACTGTAAAACAGGAACACTTGCTATGATATTTCTTATCTGTCTTATGCTTGGTTTACATCTGCACAGGAGGTTAGGAGTCTCATTCCTAGATTACGATAAAAAAAATTACGAAAAAAACAGCATGCAATGCTATGTTTCAAATTCATATGATGGACACCATGCTCGAAACGCAACAGCTCTAATAATAGTCAATGTGGTCTGTCAGGCAACAGCAATGAAACAGATACAGCACTGCTGCTGTTTTAGTTTTTTCTGTTTCTATGACAGAACAGAAAAACGGAAATAACACAGGTGTGAATCAAGGCTTACGCACAATGAGGCAGATATTCTATGCTGTTATAGCATTTTGGTGCATCTAGATGTAGTAACATCTATTTGTGGTGCCTCATCTGGCAAGGGAGTGTGGGTTAGACATAACGGTGTGTGACTTTTTGAGTATGGGCTAATATGCTACAATATGCATTAAAATTCAAGCATAGAATTTTGTTGCAAAGTAAGCTAACTAATAGCATAAAAAGTCTAAAGATGTGTCAATATTCTCAAACATCGCCACTGTGATAAGTTTGGCATGTCCTTAGACTGTCTGGTTAAAGTTGACACTGTCTAACTTTAGACAGCAATTATAAATGTGCCCCAATGATTTTTCAAACTAAGTGGTTTGAAAATGGCTACCAAGGACCCTGATGGACTTGATGTAACTCACACTTCTCTGAGCCAGGTGAGGAACTTCTTTTTGTAACCCTTGTACGATGTTGCAAGGTGTATTGTAAAATTGAATGTTGCTACAAGCCATCACTAGCAGTAGTTCTCTTTACAGTGGCATGTTTAAGAAGCTTTCACATTTGTTGCTTCTCTTTTCTTACTTTCAAACCAGGCTATTATTGTCACAATTATGCATCATGATAACTGTCCAATGTATAGGAGCTATTGTTGTACATAAATAACAGAAGCTAAGACACTGAGAAATTTGTCACACAGATGTGACAAACAAGCCTAAAACAGAACAAAAATGCACTCTGCTTGCTGCTCTATGTGTTTGAGCCAATTGTATTTGGTCTGTTAAAGTTTACAAGTGAAATTTTGTTTTTGTTTTGTAGAAAGGAAAACGGAGAAACTCTATCAATGAGACATCTTTGCCAGATGAAAGTTGCAAAGCTAGTATTAAGGTGATATATACTTGCATTATAGAAACATGTTAAAGCATATTTAGTTTTGGGTCATAATGCACAGTCACAATAAAGGTAGAATTAAACTCTGCAGTTGTTGATTTTGGTGAGAGGTAAATTATAACCATTATTAACTATTATATTTTTTTTTCTATCCTCCAGATACAGGGAATCTTCTTTTTTTAACCCTGTTTGTATTTTGTGATGGAGAATCTTTTCTTTAATTTTCTGTACATGATTATGGGGACGGTCGTCTTACCTGAGTTGCTTTGTAAATAGCAGTCTAGAGATAAATTTTACAGCAGCCATATGAACACATCAAATCTGGGATACTTATACTATACTAAAAAGATATTCTTTACGTTTTATGAGCGGTTGCCGCTCTGGGATCGCAGCAAAGTCCAAGATAGACAGAGACAGTCAGGTTTTTCGAGTTTAAACAGAGGTCCTTCCGTGTTTTAATAATGCCACAGGTAGGTACAGCAAGCAACAGGTGCCAAAATACAAACAAAACCGTAATCAAAGAAAACTACTTTTCATCCAAGCACTGACTGACATAGGGTAGTTTCCCTCACTACGCCTTATAGTAACCAAGTGACTGTATGGGAGATCCTGGATAACTCCAGTGTGTAGCCTCTCAGACCAAACTCCTTGACCTGTATAGCAGATCCTCCCTAGTCAGGTGACTTATAAAAGCCAATCAAACTCTGACCTGGAACACCGGGAGTAGGCAACCCTTTTCCTACTTACAGTAAAAGCCATCCCAGATCGACTGAAACAGCCATACTAACTCTAAACAGATGCCAAACACTTACTGTGGATGACACAACATAAATGAACCCCACCAAGGCCAGGTAACCTTGGTGACATGTCACTTATAACCTTTATACCAGGTGTATGCAAGAAATCTAACTGGGATGTACACACCATTATGGACCTTCCTAGCTGCCACCTTACAGGTCACATAGTCAACCCTTTATACCTCTTTAGCACCGGGCTTCCTACCTTGGAGGATGGCTATGGAGCCTGGTTGCGGCTGTCAGAGCTGTGCCACCGAACAGGGCGGTGTGGCTTTGTGTGCCAGAGCTCTGAATCAAAGATGGTAACAACTGTCTTTGCTGGCGCTGCCACCTTTGCCAGGTGCTGGCTGCGTCCTCAAGGGAGGAATTACTCTTATTTATGTGGCTAATCTTCCAGAGCCCACTGGGCTTGTCAAAGTCCCTTCAGCATTTACTGCCACCAAGAGGAGCCCACGACTTACATGTACACTTCTTGGTCCCATTTTGACAAACAGGAAATGTAAAGAAATACCTGCTCTGCCAGAAATCAGCCATAGTGGTGACCCAATAAGTGCCAGAACAGCAGTGGGTACAGGAGATAGGCAGTGGATATACCTAAACATAAAACAGTATTGGTCCTTATATCTTTTAACCTTTATTTGAAGTTACTTTTTGTGGACAACCGTATCCATTTACCCTATTAGAGACATCATTGTGAAGAGTCCCCTGCTCTGGACCCTATTTTATTATTCACTATAGAAAGCTACAGCAAAGAAAGACTCTTTGGGTGACATGTATGAACGGGACTGCGCTAGTTTTCTGGCATCAAAAAGGTGCTGTAGCCCTGTTCTATAGATGTATGAACAGTCGCACTACAAACTTTGGAGCAATCTGTGGCTGCCCTGACACTTTCAATGCACCAAAGATGTGGGTGCACTCTGGGGGCGTGTCGCACCACATTCATAGGATTAGACACATTTATGAATGTAGGATGCCAAAAGTAGGTGCATAACTGTCAGAACAGAAAGACCAAGGTAAAAGTGATCTACCTGAGCTCAAAGTTGTCGTAGTGGAACTAGAGTTGCCATTAGGGCAAAAAAATATCAATAATTTCTCAACTTATACCACTAAAATAATACAAAGTCATATATAACAATTATAATTAGAAACGCAACTCAATGAACTGCTTTAAACTCTATAGAGAAGAACAGAAGCTCATAAACGTCAATCATACAGTTAAATGTTTCTCTTTCTACTACGTCACAGTGCTCTCTCTGTGTCAATCTCAATTTGTGGTTAGAACGTTGCAAGAGATAAGTAGCTATTACTGTCAATTGGTATGTTCACACGGCGTTTGTTAAATACGTTTTTTGGGTACGTTTTACGTACCAAAAATGGACCCCAAAATGTATTTAACAATGTTTAAGTGGGATTACATTGAATTCAATGTAAAATACGTATCGTCATTCAGTCAATACATATTTTACATAAATTTTTTCATTGCGTAAAACGGATGCGTTCAAAGAATTGACATGTCAATTCTTGATCTGTTTTACACATTGAAAAGCCCATAGAAACAATAGGGATATGTTTTTTGCAGTCCAGAAAACGTATCCAAAAATGTATCACACTTTGTGATACTATTTTGAATGCGTTTAATGCAATACTTTTTACTATTTGGCACAGATAGACTTTGCGCCAGGATTATACCTTCGATGCGCCAAATGTATGAACTGCAGAAAAACAGGTTCATATATATTGCCGCAGTCTACACTGCTTTAAAGCTATTTAGATCTGGCCGGTCGGCGCCAACATTTATACATGTCACACTTTACATTTTGACGGACATTTATGAACCTGGCACCAACTCACCAGTTCTACCTCTGTTTTCAGTAGTGTATGATCTGACACTATGTATGAAAGTGCCTCACAGCACTTTATAAATGTGTCCCTATATACACCAAAAGTAGTCTCAGCCATGCCACTTTTAAACTGATATGGATTTGTACAACAGTTTTGCGCCAAACTTTGGCACATTTTTTGGTGCATTGCACAGTTCTGGCACAACATGCACCTGCATCTTTGGCGCATTCAAAAGTGTTGTGTCTGGTGCAGATTGTGCCAAGTTTTGGTGTTCAATGGTTCATACATCTATACATCTATATACATCTATAGAACAGAGCTACTACAGTTTGGCTCAAAGCATGCCAAAAAACTGGCACAGCCCCGTTCATATATGTCGCCCTTAGAGTACTTCTAGTGGAAATATTTATCCTTGTGGATTATGTTATGTGCTTGCATTGTATATTTCTGATGTTTAGTCAGTCCATATATACAAACACACGTACATCTGGCATATCCAAAATCTATAGTAAATAGATTATTTTGGAATGTTTTTAGGTAAGATGTACTGTATTTTTATACCTCCGATTCAACTGTTATTAGGCATCAGTAACAATTAGACTGATTGAGATCACTTTTGCTACTACTAAAAGTTTTTAAGAGTTTTTTGACTTTTTAATTTTTATCCCAGTCACAGCACCATTGCTTTATCTACTCTCTCCTTTCATTGGCACTTTGGCCAATGCGGTAAAATAAGTAGTGTGAAGCTGTGGATGAAAGAGCATACAGAAAAACCCAGACAGACACCTCTGAGCTGTGAGCTCCTCTCTCATCTCCTGTATGATCTGGCACCCTGCTGGGAGACCATGCACTATTTATGAATGCACTCTCTGAATATTTACTACCTTGCAAAGTATTCAAGCCTTGAAGTCCTCAGGTTTTATGTTGTCTGGTTTAGCTGATATAGGTGCACTGCATTTGTTTTACTACAGAAGTCTTTGTTTAAAGTGGAAAATGATACCATATGGCACAGTGCATAACGTGGACCTGTTAATAGATTTTAACTTTTTAGGAAAAATAATTGTATTAATGTGTTGAAATGAAAAATGGTAGCATTATACAATCAGGTGTAGAAAATGTTATGCAGCAAAAAAAAGAAAAAATATATATTTTTAAAAAGTGTTTATTATACGTGACTGCAATCTATCCTACGTTATGTAGGCTTTTTAAGAGAGCTAGTCAGCCATTTCATTTAATTATTTCCCTTCTTCATGAAGTCACACTGCTAAATCATCTTGTCTCATGACCCTGCCTTGTGCTGTACCTCTGTTATTCTTCCAGCAAATGTATAAATAAATGGACAATTGGGAGTAAGGGTATGTTCACATGGTGCGTTTTACTCCGTGTTACATACGCTTTTCAACATGTGTTTCGATCCGCCTGTCGGACCCCAAACACGTATCTAATAAATAGTAATGTGATTTACATTGCTCTTTATTAGAAACACACGAGTGATGCGTGTTTCACTACGTCTTTCGGATCCGTCTTTTGGAATATTATTAAACTCAGTAGGACCCAATAAAAAACAGCTGATTTTTCTGAGGGAAGTTGCCATCACCTGATCATTATGATGTAACAATTGTTATATATGGATGGGCCAAGTCTGCCACAGCAAAACCAGCTGGTTGTTAGCCATTCTTCAACCTTTCTCATAGTGGACTTTTCTGACTACTGAGTGGAAAACTCCTCTCTATTTTGTCCTATAACTACTAGAAACATTACAAGCATTAGATGGATATTCACTTCAGTAGAACTATTATATGTATTAGGAACAATAGTCTGTTATACAAGCAATAGAGTTAGGTAGAAAACTTGAAAGGATGCCCACTTACATGTAAAATTTACCCACATTTTTTGTGAAAACAGAAAACATATACAGGCAGTCCCCGGGTTACAAACGGGATAGGGACTGTAGGTTTGTTCTTAAGTTGAAATTGTATGTAAGTCGGAACAGATATATTTATTAATGGTAATTCCAGTAAAAAAAAAAATTTAAGTTTTGGATAGTGCAGGGAGCAGTTTTTACATTTGTTTTGCTGCCTGTGGCCTTTTTTAGAAGATTTCACCTATTGTATTTCATGTGCAGCTGTGGCATGCTGGCACTTGGTTATCATGGGGCGTGAATCAGTGTTGAATGTCAGCCATGCCCCATAAGTCTCCGTTTGTAACTAGGGGACGTATGTAGGTCGGAACGATGTAAGTCGGGGACTGCCTGTATATAGATCAGCTCACCCAACTTTTGGTTGGAAGAGGCATGGTAAAGGAAAGAACAGGGCCACTTCTTTGGAAATCATCGACATCGGAGATATGTTAATGTGTTTCGGAGATAAACAAGGACTCCTTACTCTTAGCTATGAGTAAGGAGTCCTTGAATCTTCTGAAACGCGTTAGCGTATCTCCATTTGTTTATGTAAGATCACACTGTGGAATGTAGTTGTTAGGGGCCCCCAGAGCAGATAACCAGAACAGGGAAGACAGACTGTGATCCCTAATGCTAAGCCCCCCAAACCTGGCACTGCCTGCTTGCCTGCCTGACTCTAGTTAGTTAATGGCACCCGGGCGGCGGTCCCTACCCTGACTAAGTGACCAGACAAGGCAGACCATACAGCAAGCAGGGAGTCGGACAAACTGGGTCAAAAACCAGAACGGACAAAGCAGTGCAAAAACGTCAGGCAGAGAGGAAAGTCAGAGAAGAAGCAATAAATCAGCAACCAAAATAGACTATGGTATACAGCACACCAGATCAAGGCTAGACTATCACCGGCAAGGACCTCCAGTCAGGAGTGGTTTTAAATAGGAATTCAGGGACCCGGTCCAGAGTGGACCGGCTCTCTGACATCCAGAACACAGCCAAGTGGTGGAGAGTGCTGTCAATCACCTCGCCTAATTCACCTGCCGCTCAGCACCAAGCCAGCAGCAGCAAACGGGTGTGGCAGGAAAACCTGTCAGTCACAATTGACACAGCCAGAAGAAGCAGCTAGGGCCATGTTCAGACCAAGGCCAAACATATATACCAAAGATACAGCACATAATGATTAACAGTGCATCCTCTGCCATACCTTGCGGACAGAGGATGTCGCAGAGGCCCAAACGGGCACAGATGTGACAGTAGTCGTCCTTTGTTTAACAAACATTTGTATGCATTTTATTTTTTACAATGGATTCAATAAAATTCTATGTTTTTTAAGTTTTAAGTTGGAGTGGAAGCTGGTTTCTCCGATGCCAATGTTTGATTTGTAATTACACATTTAAACTGGTTATAAATACTTTCTCAGTTTCTTACATATGTGAATTTATTTATTTAGCATATTTTGTAAATTTGCACATATAATTTTTCTTTTTAAGAAATTTGGAGAACATAGATTTGTTGAAAAAATTCATGAAGGACATAAAGAAGATGTCAAAAGTGGGCAGAAGAAGGAGAAACATAGCAAACTGTTTGAGGAGAAAAGAGATCAAAGGATAGAGGACATAGAAGAAAGAAATTCAAGTGCAAGATCTCTAGAACAGGTTCCAGTATTCATATAATAATAATAATAATAATAATAATCTTTATTTCTATAGCGCCAACATATTCCGCAGCACTTTACAATTTAGAGGGTATACGTACAGACATTACACATTAAAAGAACTTACAGATGAGACACAAGGTGTGAGGGCCCTGCTCGCGAGAGCTTACAATCTATTAGGGTGTATGGGTGAGACAAAGGGTGACAAGTGCTTGGTTTACAATGGTCCGGCCATGTTTCATAAATAGGGGGTGGTTTACATAAAAGTTGGGTGAACCTTCCACCCTGACAGTACAACTATATACAGATAAGTGCCTATGAGTGCCCTAGTGTTGGGAGTGACAGATGAGTGTGATATCAGGTGGGATCTTGGTAGGCCAGACAGAGAAGATGTGTTCTCAGAGCCCTCTTAAAACTATGAGGGTTGTGAGTGTGCCTGATCGCCTGTGGTAGCATGCTCCAGAGAACTGGTACAGCACGTGTGAAATCGACGGGCATGGGAGGTTCGGATGATTGAGGAATGTAACCTGATATCATCAGCAGAGCAGAGAGACCGGGTAGGGTGGTAGTCAGAGATGAAGGAGGAGATGTAGGGGTGCAGCACTATGAAGAGCTTTATGGGTGAGAGTGATGAGTTTATGTTGTATTCTGTACTGGATGGGCAACCAGTGCAGTGATTGACACAGGGTAGAGGCATCAGTATAGCGGCGTGAGAGAAAGACAAGCCTGGCTGCTGCATTCAGGACAGATTGGAGAGGGAGACTGATAAGCAAGGAGTTACAGTACTCAAGGCGAGAATGAATAAGAGCAACAATGAGGATTTGAGTTGTTTCCACACATTCATATGAGAACATCTGCTCGTCCATGTTGTAAAATAATTTTGATAACTTGTGAAAACAGCAAAACTTTGAATTATGCTACATCACCTCTCGACCCTCATTTTCGTGTGCCATTTTGTTGCATTTCTTAAAGTCAGTGTCAGGAGTAGATTGTGAAGGCAGGAGAATAGGATTTGACTTCTCTTTTTTTAAAATTCATGTTTTGGCTTCAATAATTGCAGCAAAACAGCATTTGCATGTGAGAAAGCAACTTTACTATGTACATTTCTTACATAGTGGTCATGGTACTATCCAGACAAAGTGATCATGGTGAAAGTGTTCGTATAATTTGTTACTTACAAATCCCAATTTATAGGGAAAAGTCAAGACACAACTGCAGAATTTTGGTTGACATTTACACACTACATTCTTGTAGAGTTTCAGTAGATCTTTTACTATGGAAGTATTTGCCAAATTTGCTAAAATAGGAATACAGAAGAAAGGCTCTTCATAGAACAACATGAAAGTCCATAAACCACAAGCGCCATGAACAGGTATTAGTTGCTCTCCTGATAAAGGTTGTTTAAGCCACAACGTAATGGCATGTAACTGTAAATGGATGCTCCAAGATCCTCCATAACCAACTCGGATCTAAAACATAGGGATCCAGATGTAAGCAGAAGAAAGTATACAAGAAAGGTTAATAAAGGGACGGAGCTTAACTATCCATCTAACCTCAATGAAAAAAATAAAATTAGGAGGCATCAAAACCACAACTAAATTTATTACACAAACATTGTTTGACAATGCATTTCAGGCATTGCTATTTGTATTTTTTCAGGTTCTAGTGTTTTAAATTTTGGTGGTTCTCAATACATGTGTGTGGGAACAACATATATTATATAATTATATAATATAAAATATAGCTGATAATATCTTTGTATTTTTTACCTGATAAAGGGGAATCCTAACCCTTAAGATTTCATACAGTGTATAGCTCTTTGTGATTTGGATGCTTTGGGAGTGTATTTTTTACACCAAGTTTAATGGATTTTAAGATTCAGTTCCTTTATTTGCCATTTTTGTAAACTTTATCCTATTAAGGATGGTGTTTTAGATTTACTTATATTGGTGTTTTATACACCACGCTAAAACTTTACCGCTCTAGTGTAAGATGATATAGATTTTTTAAGAGGTACACACCTTTAATTTGGCGCATCAATCGCCATCCATGCAACACAATCTGTTATCAACAGACATTTATGCTGTAATTTATACACATTTCTGATGTAATTCACACTAAATCTGTTAGGCCAGTGTTTCTCAAATCCAGTCCTCAAGACCCACCAACAGGTCAAGTTTTCAGGATTTCCTCAGTATTGCACAGGTGATATCATTATTGTCAGTGCATTCTGTGGGAGATCCTGAAAACATGACCTGTTGTTGGGTCTTGAGGACTGGAGTGAAGAAACACTGTGTTAGGCTATGGGGACGTGCCCTCTCCTTCTAAGTCTCACCCATTTTATTTGAAAACAACAGAAAAGCCCCCAAAAATGGCATATGTTTGTTCAACAGTATCTGCTACTTTTTTCTGCTAGAAACCATTGTACAACATCATTAATACATTCCCCCTATATTTCTTTTATGTTTCCGTAAAAACCCATGAACCTCTACCTTAAAGGAAGAAGTGCGGGTATTCATAGTCATTCAACTGAGTATCAAACAGTGGATCTTTAACATGTTTTCTCGTCTTTGTATGCAGAAAAAACCCTTATTCTTTTAGAAGCTCTGCCAAGTATTCTCCTTCACAACAGTGAAGATCCATTCTATCTCTACGTCCAAATTTCAGTGCTAATATTTATACTATATTTGTATGGGATATCTCAGTTTTTGTGACTTGACATAAACAATATGATACTGGCTGCCTGCAGCCAACACCAAGAGAGAACTGCATGTGGTATTAAACAACAATTCTTTCCGGAAAGCGGATCCGAACTGTATACTGTTTGACTTGCTTTTTACGTATCCGCTTTCCGGAGAGGGGAAAATCAATCTTTCTCAATCTTTCTCAATCTCTCTCTCCCTCTGCCTACATGCGCCTCTCCCATTCATCTCCCTGCCTGCACCTCTCCCATTCATCTTCCTGCGCCTCATCCATTTATCTCTCTGCCTGCACCTCTCCCATTCATCTCCCTGCGTCTCATTCATTCATCTCACTGCCTGCACCTCTCCCATTCATCTCCCTCCCTGCCATTCCTCTCCCTGCCTGCACCTCTCCCATTCATCTCCCTGCCTGCGCCTCTCCCATTCATCTCCCTGCCTGCCATTCATCTCCCTGCCTGCGCCTCTCCCATTCATCTCCCTGCCTGCACCTCTCCCATTCATCTCCCTGCCTGCGCCTCTCCCATTCATCTCCCTGCCTGCGCCTCTCCCATTCATCTCCCTGCCTGCACCTCCCCCATTCATCTCCCTGCCTGCACCTCTCCCATTCACCTCCCTGCCTGCGCCTCTCCCATTCATCTCCCTGCCTGCCATTCATCCCCCTGCCTGCTCCTCTCCCATTCATCCCCCTGCCTGCACCTCTCCCATTCATCCCCCTGCCTGCTCCTCTCCCATTCATCCCCCTGCCTGCACCTCTCCCATTCATCCCCCTGCCTGCACCTCTCCCATTCATCCCCCTGCCTGCTCCTCTCCCATTCATCCCCCTGCCTGCACCTCTCCCATTCATCCCCCTGCCTGCACCTCACCCATTCATCGTCGAGCCCAGCATCGGCCGCACAGCCGGCTCGGCCCAGCCCATTCATCTCATCTCCTCGTTCCCTGCAGCACCTCACCACCCAGCCATCCATCCATCTCCCTGCAGCACCTCACCACCCAGCCATCCATCTATCTCCCTGCAGCACCTCACCACCCAGCCATCCATCCATCTCCCTGCAGCACCTCACCACCCAGCCATCCATCCATCTCCCTGCAGCACCTCACCACCCAGCCATCCATCCATCTCCCTGCAGCACCTCACCACCCATCCATCTCCCTGCAGCACCTCACCACCCAGCCATCCATCCATCTCCCTGCAGCACCTCACCACCCAGCCATCCATCCATCTCCCTGCAGCACCTCACCACCCAGCCATCCATCTCCCTGCAGCACCTCACCACCCAGCCATCCATCCATCTCCCTGCAGCACCTCACCACCCAGCCATCCATCCATCTCCCTGCAGCACCTCACCACCCAGCCATCCATCTCCCTGCAGCACCTCACCACCCAGCCATCCATCCATCTCCCTGCAGCACCTCACCACCCAGCCATCCATCCATCTCCCTGCAGCACCTCACCACCCAGCCATCCATCCATCTCCCTGCAGCACCTCACCACCCAGCCATCCATCCATCTCCCTGCAGCACCTCACCACCCAGCCCTCCATCTCCCTGCAGCACCTCACCACCCAGCCATCCATCCATCCCCCTGCAGCACCTCACCACCCAGCCATCCATCTCCCTGCAGCACCTCACCACCCAGCCATCCATCCATCTCCCTGCAGCACCTCACCACCCACCCAGCCATCCATCCATCTCCCTGCAGCACCTCACCACCCAGCCATCCATCCATCTCCCTGCAGCACCTCACCACCCATCCATCCATCTCCCTGCAGCACCTCACCACCCAGCCATCCATCCATCTCCCTGCAGCACCTCACCACCCAGCCATCCATCCATCTCCCTGCAGCACCTCACCACCCAGCCATCCATCCATCTCCCTGCAGCACCTCACCTCATCTCCCTGCAGCCGCCGCCCACTGCGCTTTTCGCCTCCGCTTCCAGGAAGCAAAGCGCAGCTGATACGTGCCCAGAGTGTGGAGCGCTTTTCGACAGGTGCCAAAAGCGCACTCCATTATGTCCTATGGGCTTTCACTTGCGTAGAACGCAAGAAGAATTGACATGTCAATTCTTAAAGCGGATCCGAAAAGCGCAGCGCAGGAGAGCCCTCAAAAGCGCATCAGCGATCTCCCGTGGGAACAGCGATGCGCTTTTGCCATTGAACACAATGTTAATCACACTGACAATTGTTAGATCCGTTTTGCGGATCCATAAAACGGATCACAAAAACATTGTGTGAACAAGCCCTAACAAAGACCTGTCCTTTATTACACAGATAACCACTGAATTGAATGAATACTGTGTAATACTTAGTTTCCCCACTGATGGCGCTGCAGGGAAATTGAACACTTACTATCAGGTTTACAGTTTACAGCTGATGGCGGGACATTTCATCTGGGGCACACTTTGTGATTTGCTATATTTAAGAAGGAATTGTCCAAAGCAGAGAACCCCTTTCAATACTATATAATGTTCATACATTCCTTTAAACGGGACGATCGTTTCTCCACTTTCAGTATCCATTAATATGGCAGATAGGGTTTGATGTAATTTGACAACCCATTTGAGGCCACATTCTAATTGTTATAACATGACTCCTTTCCCGGGCAGTATATATGTACCACTATAGTGTGTTTTTCTTTATAACAACAGGAAGGCAACCTCTATGACACAGAAATTGGTCCTGAAGATGTTGATGAAGCTTCTAGTACCAGTACTGAGAATTTTCTGGATCAAAACATTGAAGAAAAAGGTGCATCTGACCAAAACATGCAGGTACGTTTCAAACTATATAACATCTGCACACCTGTTGTTGATTGATTGGAAATAGTAAATCTATGTGTGTAAGGCGCTTTTATGTCATACACATTAGAACAGGAATCTCAAATCCCCTTTTTCTCCTCACTAAACACGTGCAGTAAGAAGAATATTGAATTGAACGGCAGTCCAATGTGCTCTGCTGCTCCATCTTTAGGACTTGGAGACAGCCACATAAAACACTTTGCTGTTTCTGTCAACCCCATAGACTTAAACCATTTGTGGACTGCTTATTGACTATAATTGTCTCAGCAGTCTTTAAAGGGGTTGTCTCACTACATCGATTCATCTTACCTAAGTCCTGTTTCTTGGTTTCAGTTTGAATTCAGGGCCGTGTTTATTGGCTTCCACTAGGCTGCATTAGAAGCCAGGTCTGTAGCTATAGCAACCAGTGCTGGCAGCCTGTCAGGAGAGATCAAACAGGTCTGTAGCTATAGCGACCTGAGGAGCTGATGCAGCCCATACAAGAAGGGATATCTCAGAACAGGTAGGATACTGTTAATGGACATCAATGAAACTTGGCGCTGACACGTTCTAAATCAATATAGTGGAGTGTAACATGCAACTTTATATATGAATCTGTCCTATGTGGGTTCATAAATCTGGTGTGTGCTATACCTTGCATAGCACAACATAGCATATCTTTGGAGCATAGCATAGCTTTGTCTCATAGCTGTGTCTAATTACATATCTTTTTCTCAAATCTTTGGCGCATAGCTTATCTTTTGCAAATTTAAAAATGCCGTGCCTGGTGCAAGTTTTGGGGCAACATGTATGCAAATTGACTCTGATATGCCAGTTTTACATCACTTCTGTAGAAGGCACCAGTATGTATGGAAATGTCTCACAGCACTTTATACATGTGTCCTGTTCTACGGCAACATTTGTCTCAGTGATGCCACTTTGAAATATGGTATTGATTGGTACAAGAGTTATGCGGCAAATTTGTTATGTGCATTTGTACATTTTGTGCAAAACTTTGGCGCATTTGTATGGTTCTGCTGAAAAATTGGCACATTCAAAAGTATTGTGTCTGGCGCAGATTGCCCCAAGTTTTGGCATACAACTGTTCATACATATATAGCATAGGGCTATGACAGGTTTTTGGCCACAAAGCACGGCAGAAATCCGGAGCAGCCCCATTAATATGTGTATGACAGTTCATACCTCTATAAAACAGGGCTACAACAGTTTTTTGCCGCAAGATACACAAAAAACTGGCACAGTCCCATTCATACATGTCGCCCCTAGTTTCTGTTCCCTACATACTGTATTTGGCATCTCCTCATCCATAACAGCATTTTTACTTAGATAGAACTTTTGGATTTGTGGGAATCTTTCCTTCTTTTTGATCTTTGTTCTTCATAACTCTACAGTTTCATCCTGTAGAGTCTTGTTTTTCACTGTTACGGCTATATTAATCTTGGTACATGTATACGAATTGATTTACAAAGTCTTTTCCTTTTAGATGTTCTTTTAAGGTGACATGTATGATTTTTTTGGTGTTTACACATCAATTTTTATGCACATAACAATAGTACAGAATGCGCCTGATTTTTGAACCCGTTCTACTGCAAAGACGACAATTCTGGCTCAGGTAAACCACTTTGAAAGTGTTTTACCTGTTCCAGCAGTAATGCACATAGAATTGCCGTACTGAAGCTATAAATCTATAGTTTTTATGGTTCTAGAGCGCACCGCCTCCCGCACCCCCCCCACCTCCCAAATCAGGCGCATTACAAAGTGCCGTGGGCGCTCTGTAATGCGTCAGATACTGGTGTACGGGAGATTTTAAACTATTGCGAACAGGGCTGTGCAAGACGTTGGGCTGAAGAGTCGTCAGACTTCTGGTTCAACCCCTTTAATACATGTCGCCATTTGTGTTTTATTGAAATAAAATTGAAATAAATAATGTTAAAAAAAAGCTGACCCAAAATGGTACAGATGAAAATTAAGTCTTTACCCAAAAAATAAGCCCTCGTTAGTTCTTAAAAAAGAAAAAACTATGGTTTTTTTTATAGCACGGAGACACAAAACATTTGTTTGTTTCGTCTTTTTTCTAAACAAGTGGTTTTGTTTTTTTACAGCCTAGTGAACAGCATAAATTCGAAATGCATATAAACAGTAACGGAATTACTGTTTCTTCTCCAGAGAGTGAATACATTTAATCAATAACTTATATTTACCTCACAATAAAGCCATTAAAAAGCAAAACTTTTGCAGTAAAAAATCCTAGTATGTCTGTCAACGTTAAAAAAAAACAAAAAACACAGTCACGGCTCTTGTAATGCGACAATGAAACAATGAAGATAATTGCCTGGTCATTAAAGGGGTTGTCTCACTACATTGATTCATCTTTCCTCAGTCCTGTTTTCTTAGTTTCATTTTGAATTCAGGGGTGTGTTTACTGACTTATACTAGGCTGCAGTAGAAGCCAGGTCTGTAGCTATAGCAACCAGTGCTGGCAGCCTATCATGAAAGATTGAACAGGTCTGTAGCTATAGCGACCTGAAGAGTTGATGCAGCCCATACAAGAGGGGATATCTAGGAATGGGTAGGACATTGTTAATGGACATGTATTGCAAAGTGACTTGTTTTCGCAAGATCTTTAACATAAAAAGCAATCCTTGTAGTGAGACAACCCTAAGGCCTAAAATTGCCTTGTTTCTAAGAGGCTTAGTAGATGCTACATGTATTTATTTAATGTTTTCCTCACTAATTCCTAACTAATAAACCCTTCACAGAAGTACATTCAGCAACCACACAGAGGTCATCAGGGCCAAGCAGAGGATCCTACATCTTTTATTAACAACCTGGTACGTACAATGATAGTGAATGTGATTACTTTATGGGGGAAATTATTTAGACAAACACAATGTTTAAAATGAATATCCACTTTTAACACTCTATAAAGCAAAACATCTTTTACGTCTGTTAAAGGGAACATGGCAGGTGGTCTATGCTACCCTGAATCTGAGCTCTGTGATACAAAGGTTTATTCTTATGTGTTATTTGTTTTTGTTTTGTACTTTTATTTTTATTTCTATGTACATGGCAGTAAGTGATGACATTCTGTTCAGAACATCATCCTTTACTACTGTGTACACTGTATAAGAATGTCATCATTTACTGCCATGCACATAGTAATAAAATAAAAGTATAAAACACAAAAACATAATAGATTACTAAAGTTTATATATACACTATAGCCCATTGTAACCCTAATTAATACAAAAAAAGAACGGGACATCCTCTTTAACCCCTTAACGACCGCGCACCATCTTTTGGCGTCAGCTGGTGCGGGTCGTTCGTCTACAGCGACGTCTTTTGTAGACCTCTGTAGACTTCGGGGTTTACACAGCACTGATCCCAGAGCATCTCCTGCGAGCATCGGGGAGCGGAAGTAACCTCCGCAACCCAGGGCTTTAACCCTTTGATTGCGGAGGTGCGTTACCGCAGCACAATCAAAGGGTTCCCCTGCTCTGTCGGGTGATCGGAACACCCGGTGACCCGACAGAGCTCGAGGAACAGCTGCACAGTCAGCCCTGGGGACCTAGAGTGGCCCCAGAGCTGTCTGTGTATGAAGCCAGTGACCAGGGCACACTGTGTGCTGTACTGATCACTGCCTGTAATGTATAATGTATTAGCATATATGAATATGCTAATACATTACTAAGTGTTAAAAAAAAAAATTAACACAGTTATTAAGTGTGAAATGTGAATGGTGTAAAAAAATAAAAAAATAAAAAATATATTTTTTTAAAAAAATTCTGCAATTATTTATAAGTGAACTTAAACTATTACCCCATAAAGTGTAACTTGTCTCAAATAAAACGAGGCCTCATCCACCTGCGTCATTGAAAAAATAAAACAGTTACAACTGTTGAAACGCAAGGCGGCAAAAACTAAAAAAATGTTCTGGTCATTTACTTTTCAGGCCTGGGGCTTAAGGGGTTAAAGCAGGGTTTTTTAGTAAAAAGCAGATTAAATCCTGACCGGACTCCTCAGCATACAGTGAAAGAATTGCTTACTTCAACCACCTACAGTGATTGACAGCTTCCCTGTATCAGTCTGTGTACAAATCAAACTGTCAATCACTGTATGTGGGTGGGGTCAGCAGTTCTTTCAGTTTCACTTTTAAGCTGTATTCTGCTTCTTATGCAGAACTCCTCCTCCAAATCATATAAATCTATATATCACTGAGCTCAGCTTCTCTCCCTCAATCACACCCTGCTCTTGGGCAGGGTAACATGAACTACCTGACAGGTTCCCTTAAAAGCTGTATCTGCACATGCTGGTAGTGTGACACAACAGGAAGGAAAAAAACATAAAATTGGGTAATTTGCTGATAAATGTATGTATTTGGTATCAGCATACTGTATGTAAATAAACCATAAAGAAAGTTTCATTCAAAACATAGTTGAACAGGGTGATTGTTACAAGCAAAAATATGGTGATTTGCACCACTGCATTCCCTTCTCATCAGATACAAGCAGAGGTTTCTAGCATGAACACAGCAGACGAGGAGCAAAAAATTCACCCTTACAGCAGACTTCTTCATACGCAGACACAGACAATCTGAATAACGGCAGACACAGTGTCCTTATAGTATGTGGCCCAATTAAAATTTGTTTTCAAGATTTTTTTAAAAAAATCCTTTTTCCCCTTTGATGTCAATTTTCCTGATGCTTTTTATAAATATACCAAAATTTTTTGCTTTTTGTATTAAAGGGGGTTTTGCTCCCCTCAAAGTTTCATAAATCTCTGTCACTTCGGTCAATCTGTCTTCATTAGCATATGACTCCGTGTTTTCCCAGGACCCTTCTAATTAGTCAATTAGCTCTGAAGCTTCTCTGAAAACTACTACAGGGAATTTTTTTTTCAGCTGTTTTTTTGGCATATTTTACCCCCTAAAAGCCATGTACCCCCTCTAACCCATAGCTTGTCAAAAAAAAAAAAATTGATAGCCTTTCAAAATTTTTTTGAGTGCACGCGGGTGTGGCAGCAAACAATGCAAACACAAAAAACATATCAGCAGCACCTACAAACATGAGAGACGTAAAAAGTGAATATAAGCACTATTTTAAAATGCATTTCTGCTACTTTTTGGATACATGAAAATTCTTAGTGCACATTTTTTTTTTAATCAAAACTGCAAAGCCCCCTCCACCACAACAAGTTGCCCCTTTGTTAAATCAGCTACAAAAAAAGGTTTAAAAACTAAATTCCCCCCAATAATAATACTACCATTTATAAGGACAACTAGGGACAGGTTTCCCGCTCTAAATTTAAAGGGTTTCCTTCACTCATAAAAATTTTTTAAAAATGGAACTGAAATATAATGTATATAGAATATAGTTGAATTTTTCAGCTGGAATCCACTTTAAGAGGGGATATTTGAAAGTGATAGCATTTCCTAATAGGCATGCTTTATACAATGGGGCTGTGTTTAGGAGCCCAACCAATCCCAAGACTGAAGACAGAACTCTACAGTGCTTTGTAGAGATCTGTCTCTTACTTTTTTCCCTGCATTGCTTAACCCAACCAGTCCTTGTGCGGTTCCTTCATTCTCTGCATCAGTGGGGGTCAGACCACCATTGATCATAAAGTGATGGTCTTTCCTAACAATATGCCATGACATTACAAGATGGAAATCCTCTTTTTAATACTGATTGTAAGATATACCTGTTTATAACTGTTCCATAAGATCCCTAGCTATGTTATGCATCTAAGGAGGGGGACTGGTTACAGATCATATGTGGGCAGTATCAATATTTGAACATGTATGTGATTTTTATTAGAACACAGTTTAGTTTGTTCAGTCATATTAAAGAGATTATCCCACCCATTGTCAGACTGGAGTACTTTTGGCCCAACAAAAGGATTAATAGCTAGTGGGGTTGCCCACCTTAGTAAAAAGTTATTTAAAAAGGTCCCGGCCCTAAGTAGAATCGAAAAAAGTTATACTCACCTTCCCTCTGGCTTCCGGTTCCAGCGGCACCTCTCCCTGGTCTTTTGTTGACACGGCGTCACTTCTAAACTGGAACGTCAACATTTCAGCTGCTGCCCCTAACTTACATCACCATTCGGAGCTGTTCACTTCCAAATGGTGGTATAAGTTAGGGGCACATGATCACTGCAGCCAATCAGTGGGCACACTGTTAGTCTTGAAAATACGATCACAACCACAGTGCTCTCTCTGTATGTTAGACAAAACACAGGAATACCTAGACCAGGTTTACAGACTAAGAAACCTATTATGAGTACCAAAAATCAACTAGATATGTAAAAATGTTCTAAGACATACATGCTAAATCCTACAAAAAGCATATGCGCAAACAAAAAAAATCCACAAACACTTGTATAAAATATATAGGATGGCATGTATGAAACTTGGTACCAACATGCCAGTTCTATATCGATACAGAGGAGTGTAGAATGTGACAGTATGTGTGAACCTGTCGTATGTGGATTCATAAATCATAGCATGTCTTTGGCGCAAAGCATATCTTTGGCACACATTTTTGATGAATAGTATATCTTTGGTGCATAGCTCATCTTTGGTGCTTTCAAAAGCGCCGTGCATGGCACAAGTTTTGGGTACAACTGTTCATACATCAATAGAACAATGCTACGTTTTTGGCGCAAAATGGCTCAGCCCCATTCATACATGTCACCCATAATGTTTATTGATATATTAAATCCAATTAATTTGGTAAGTGCAGGCACCTGACCAGACCTGGTTTTGCATGACCAAATTATATATACAAGTACAAATCTGCACATAAGTAGAAAAGTAATGCCCCTTAAATACCAAGATCCAGTTAGGTAGGTGGTTGCAAAATATATAGTACAAAAAAGAAAAACATACACTTAATAACAATATGTAATATAAATGCAATATAAATAGTTACACTACTGACACACCGATACCCTAAATGTGTTTCACTCTTTGCTTCGTTTCAGGGTCTCAGAGAAGATTTTAAGCTTTGTATGAAAATATATATTTGACCCCTTGACCCTGCTAACTTACAACTTTGTTGACAGAACAGTGGAATTGCTAAACCAGGTTTACAGACTCTGGTCCCCACAAAACAATTCCCCATATGTTTACTTCTTTGACCCAAATTTAGTGTAACACAGCATAAGGGTGAATATAGACAAGTTTGTAGTCGCGATTGAATTTTCCTATTTTAAATATGGTCAGACAGTAAAGATAAACTGTCCTCAAAATATGGGGCCACATGTATGAAACCCTCCATAGTTTCTATGATAGAAAAAGTGAGTTTTAGACCAATACCGTTACATACATGTGGCCCATAGTGTTCAAATTCAGCACTTTATAGTCACAGATCTGCCTGGAAACAGAACAGTCGTCAGAAGGTTGTGAGAGCAGCAGAGGACCACTTATTGATAAATATAGAAAAATCATAATTGAGAGTCACTGTAATCTTTCTCAGCAATATTCAATATTAAATAATATTGTTTGAGTAATTTTCTATAACATACAGCACATTTATCATTATAACATGTTTTCCTTAAATAAGACAACATATTATGACAGATCTGCTTTAACATGTGGGATAAATAGTAATAATTTAATATCAACAATCCTTTATTTTATAGATCAAAATGGAGCATAAAGCCGACCGAGAGAAAGAAAATGAGCCTGGAACAGACCACCAGACAAAAGATGAGCATAAAACACACCAACAAAGCAAAAAAGACAACCACCAGCCTTTACCAAGTGTCATGGCCCCCAAAGGTCAGCAGAAAACAACCCCATTTGGAGGTGACTATGGAGCTAATCTCTTGCCACAAGGGTCGATTTCCAATAGAATGATTCACAAATAACCTTGATGATTAATTGTTGGGTTGCCAGCCAGATTACTATTTTTTCTGAACAACTGATCAAAGCAGCCACCGAGAGCAAATATTTTTTATGGACAAATTGGAAAACCATGATGAATGACTAAGACAGAAAGTATGGGCGACATGTATGAACGGGGCTGCGCCAGAAGTCTGGCATCTTTGTAATGCGCCTGAGATCGAGAGGTGTGCTGGAGGCGTGTCGCACTGCAACAGCACAAAGCTACACATTTATAGCTTTAGTACGGCAAATCCAGAAGCATTACTGCCTAAACAGGTAAACCACTTTTAAAGTGGTTTACCTGAGCCTGAATTGACATTTTTGTGCTAGAATGCACCTGATTTATGACCCGCATTAGACTGGATTCATAGATTCAGGCGCATTCTAGCTACTTTTGGCGAATGGCGAATGGGTGCCAAAAATCATACATGGCACTCTATGTGTCTGTAGCTAATAAGGCTGCTGTGAATTTACTGTGAACTGGAAAATGACTATGATTTACAAGAACCATAGGTAAAAAAAAAATTCTAATAAACACCAAAAACCTACTGTGCAATAATTAAAGACAGTTGACTACCCTGACAATATGTCATGTGTGATAACAAATTTTTCTTTTCACGTGTCGACAAGCATTATGCAACTATTATATGAATTTTTTATTTTAATTAGATGGATGCTTTTTTATATAATTTTTTTTAAAACTTCCCCTATATTAATGACTTCCTGGCTTGGGGGTCTCACTTTTCCCCTGTGAACTCTGATAGCACTGCAGTGAGAGGATTGCTTTATGGTTCTTCTTCCAGGCCAGCTATAGGAGTTGTAAGTGTTATCAGCTGGACCTGATAAGTGTAAAGAAACCCCCTCCTCAGTGCAGAAAAAGATTAACCCGCTCAGAGGCGTAACTTGGAGCTCCCGGGCCCTAGTACAAAAATTGAAATGGGGCCCCCCAGCTACCATGTGCCATTTAAAATGCTGGTGTCAGGAGGACTATTGGGCCCCCACAGGCTGCAGGGCCCGGTAGCAACTGCTACCTCTGCACCCCCTGTAGCTACGCTCCTGAACCCGCTATCCTTCTTTCATGTGTTGCTCTTTTTAGTGCCCTGTGGTCCAGAGTAATTTATCTATCCCTGTCCAGAGAACAATAGAGCAATCATTATGTCATTACCTGCTTGTAAGGAGACTAGACAGAGATAAGCATCAACTACAGTAAAGTGAGATTAGTCTGCCCTGCCATTTAGGAGTTTCATCTCTATAGAAATCACAGCTAGAAAAGGACAATATTTTATATGTCATTTTTAATGGCATAGGACTGCGGAAATGTGAAAAAAAACCTGGGAAATTTTTTTAAAACAATTGTTTTCTGGAAATATTGGCATTAACAAGAAATTTCCTTTCTGATAAAAGTGTTAATTTAGACGGTTTGTCCGTCTCAATATATTTTTTTACCGTAGTAGTGCCCCTTTAAAATGTAAGAAAGGTTACACTTCATTCCAGCACTGCTCCATCTTCTGTTTTTTTTCTTCTGGACATGGAAGTCACCGCTGCAGTTACATGCCACTGCCTGGCTTCACCAATCAGACAGCTCACATCCAAACTATTATGTTAGGCAGAAGCAGGTGACCATTGCAGCCACGGATTAGCAGTGCTTTGTCCGTAAGAGGAAAACAGAAGACCAGGGAGAATAATATGATATAAACCAGGCATCCTCAAACTGCGGCCCTCCAGTTGTTGGGAAACTGCAACTCCCATCATTCCCACTGTTATAGATTATATATAAATGCACATTGGGAGTTGTAGTTTTCCAACAGCTGGAGGGCCGCAGTTTGAGGATGCCTGATATAAACAAATAAATTGTGGTGGACAACCCCTTTAATGATGCAGACTCTTCTCTGGATCCGTTGCTAGCAGAAAAGTACATTTTTATAGATTTTTGCCACTATGTGGCCCCTTGGTGCAGCTGTTAATCTGCATTTTTGGGTTCTGCTCACAATAAGTCTCCATCCTCCTCTGGTAGATGACAATGCAGTCTCTTATTACTTTCCAATCCAGCTTTACAAAGTCCTAACAAGATAAGATGAAGGAGTCTTCTTAAATGTACAGCCATGCAAGGGTAAGTTCTTACTATCAACTTATCCTCCATTAGACTTATACATCTATACTTGATGTATTTGATGGCTTTCTTTGTTGGAAGGAGTAGCGTAGAGCACTGTGCTATTCTATCCCACAAAGAAAACATGTACAACCGAAAGCTGAGCATACATAGTCACAAGTTGACTACATTGAGGGTATGGATATGTTGGTGGCTACACTGTGGTATACAGTACATCTTTATATCTATTTAAGAGGTATTGCAATGTATACAGCCAATAAAGGGTAGGTTCATAGCATGAACTTACCATTGAGGCAAGAGTCTGGTTCTTTTATACTTAAAGGGGTTGTCTCACTACATTGATTTATCTTACCTCAGTCCTGTTTTCTTGCTTTCTTTTTTGAATTCAGTGGAGTGTTTACTGGCTTTTACTGGCCTGCAGTGATGAGCTGCTGAGGACACCAGGTCTGTAGCTATAGCAACCAGCACTGGCAGCCTATCAGGAAAGATAGAACAGGTCTGTTGCTATATCGACCTGAGGAGCTGATGCAGCCCATACAAGAGGGGATATCTAGTAATAGGTAGGACACTGTTAATGGACACATATTACAAAGTGACTTTTTTTTGCAAGATCTTTAACATAAAAAGCAATCCTTGTAGTGAGACAACCCCTTTAACTGATCTGTAGTGAAAAAATGATCACTACGTAGAGAATTGGCTGTGAATACAGTGACTGAGCATGTGTGTCTACCAACAATTAACTTTTCAGGTGGATATGTTCTTACATAACATATTACAGTACGTTATTTCTGCCTGTATGTTTCCCCAGATACCACAAACATCAGACCAACAATAAAAGAGAAGAAATCACATGATGAGAGTGCATGTTCCGGACAGGACACAACCAGCTTACAGAAAAGTAGAGTCAGCGATCCTACAGCTCTCTCTACTGGCCAGGATCAGTATGACAGCAAAAAGTCCTTGCAAGATATAAAAGGTGGGAATTCTGTGGCAGTGATTGATTAAAATTAACACAAGAAGAAGTTTCTGATGTGACAGCTGCAATAACATTATTTGTATTTTATTTAATTTTAATATGGAGTCAGCCAAATCCAAATATGAAAATCTCCATACAGTTTCTTAGTGGGATCATGGTCTTCAAGCACGTTTTCAATATGTGCGTGTGGACCTTACATTACTACCATGTGGGTCTAGAACTTGCGCAAATTAGGAATGTGTTTATGGCTAAGGTCCGATAGCCCAGACCTTGTATTACATATATAATACCAATTCAGAAGCAGGTCAAATAAACAACTGTCACCATAAATATACCAAATATAAACCAAAACAAAATGATGATCAAAAATACTATATAAAATTGTCAAAAATCCATAATAAACTTTATTATAACAAATACGTTTCACAAAACTGACACAATGTTTTTAATCACAGCTAA
Source organism: Phyllomedusa bahiana (assembly GCA_025379985.1). NCBI lineage: Eukaryota > Metazoa > Chordata > Amphibia > Anura > Hylidae > Phyllomedusa > Phyllomedusa bahiana. The sequence goes on along the minus strand of JAODAL010018964.1, from coordinate 46,579 downwards.
AAAAACAGTTAAAAATCATACATAGCACAAATAAGCAGGACAGAATGTCGCTCAAAACACTGGGACAACAAACAAAATAAATTAACCACAATGCATCATAGTATAAATTACAATAGTAATATATCAAGTGACATAAATATACACAGTGACAGATGCACTGCAGAAAATAATATCAAATCGTAAAAATATAATTACAAATGTAAAGTGACATTACCCAGGAATAAGAGACATGCGACCTGCCACAAACTGCCTCGACGTACGTTTCGCCGCCTAGCTTTCTCAAGAGGCTCTAGACGTCAAGGATTTTTGACAATTTGATATAGTATTTTTGAGTCATCATTTTGTTTTGGTTTACATCTTGTATTACATATACACTGATAGATTTTTATGATGGTTATCATGAAGATTTTGGAACTTGTTTAAATAACATGCAGGTCTCTGAAAAGATTTAATTCCATCCAGCACACTGCAAATTTGTCAGAAGGCAGAATGGTACTGCAGCCATGCGTAGTTGAATCAGCTTCTGCCATGGTCCTTCATGCTTAGATTGCCTGTTATGTAATATGACAGTGTTTAGAAAACTACTTTATCTGCATTTAAAGAACTTTTCCTGGATTTTTTCCTACCAGACTCAGGAAAACAACCAAATGTAAAACACAAGAACTCAGAAGTTATAAAGGCACAAAATCCAAAGCCTATTGGTAGACGTGGGAATAACCATGAAATGTGAGTAACTTGCCTGGAATCATTTCTACTTCTAGGGCTACATGTATGATTTTTAGCGCTCAGGCGTCAATTTTTTTGCACACATTGACTGCAGGTCATAGATTTAGCGCTTTCTAGCTAAAAAATGACAACTCAGGCTCAGTCAGACCACTATTAACTTGGTTTGCCTGTTCTAAATGTTTTGCGCCCAGTTTTGCGGTCCTCCCATCATAAACGCGTAGAATCATACAGTTGTAGTGTGACACGCCTCCAGAACGCCCCCACATCTCAGGTGCATTACAAAGTGATGCAGTCGCCCGATAATGCGCCTGATTATAAATCTAGACAACAGGGCTGCGCCAGTTTTTGGGCTGAAAGGACACCAGAATTCTGGCGTAGCCCCGTACATACATGTCCCCCTATATGTCCCTATTAGCACTTAAATATGTTATCTATTACCTAGAATTCCTATCTTTCCTCCTAGATCCTCAGCCTTAAATTTCAGTATATCTCTATTTTAAAATAATACGATATTAAAGTGGTTGTCTGATGACACAAGAAATCTGTGAGTGGTTTATGCTTTGGGACAGCTCACAGAAAGATAAGGACATCTTTCAAAATAATAAATATAAAACTTCACTTTTATTAATAGTATATACAAAAGTAAACACTAACCCTTCTAAGCCCTATGCAAAAAATCCCTACCAATGCTGTTCTCCACCCAGTGCCTAGAAACTCTGCTCTAACCCTCACAAATATTGTAGGAAATAGAATAAGGATAATGATATAACTACATAATAAAAAAAGGAGTATGCACTATTGTTCTTTTAGTAATATTCAGTTAAAGGGGTTTTGCCACGATGTAATGTTGACATGGGATATTCCAAAATGGGTATTTAATCACTTTTCTAAATATATGTGATTACAAAAATTGCAGTCTGAGAGAGCTACAGGCTGCCTTACCTGCCCTTAGTTACTTAAAAGCTTCTATTAGATACGACCTGACAAGAGCTGCTGGCCAGGCTTGCGAAGAGCACACTTCTTATCTGATGAAAGAGAGCTGAAGAAGCTTTCAAGGCACCGGGTAGAAATATGTTGTCTTTTGTATACAGAATCCACTAGTTGTAGTTTGATTATTTGAGTGAACATTTCACACGATCCCTTATGCACAGCTCTGGCTGTCTCTCTCTCTCTCTTAGCTCAGCGTGGCTTGTTTACATTTCCTTCTTAGCACATAAGGCACGTCCTGGCAAAACCCCTTTAACAAAACGCTTTCAATATGGTGTATGAGGTGGTGTAACAAAACACTCCAAATACAGTTATTTCCAAATGTTTCTCCTATAATTTTATGGGTTCATCTGGGAATTTAAAAAAGTATAGACAACCGTAAACAGTAATCAAAAGAGTGTTGAAAAGTGATGGAAGTACGATATGTCTCTCAGTGCACTCTAATTCAGTGCCAAGCAAAAGGATAACACTGTTTTGAACATTAGACTTTCTGGTTCCATATTTTACCTTCCAGTATAGTTTTGATCGTGAGACTCCCATCATTTTGTAGACAATCATCTTGGCTATCGCATACCTAAATTTGTCTTGCATTTATTTAGGATCTGCTTAGTTATGCAGATTCTTGTCAAGTACCTGCACTGTTACTATTTTGCTCCCGGTGGTGAAGCAATCTTTTTCTCTAGAGGTGGTAACTGACTGTTATTTCCCATATGTTTATTTCCTGATGGTCACAGGGATCTGGCAGGGCATGGGAGCAGACATGGGAGTAGACATGTGTTCCTCCCTTTCCTATCCAACAGAATCCAGCAAAGGCAGATTTTCCAATGGTGCTTGTTTTTACTGGTTAGCCAAACACTGGTTCCTGGCTTTCAGTACCATAGCTCAGGTCATATCTGGTTTCTAGCCGCTCTGCTTGAGCTTTTTCAAGGGCAGTAGGTTGCCCAAAGTGGCCTAATGGGTTGTAATGAGGTCCCATCCCCATAGATCCTTAAAAAGGATTCAGGCCTGATATTACTGGTCCAACCTATATTGCCATTCCCTTTTTGGGAATTTAGTATCATCATCCTTGCTTATGACCAAGCTTTTTTATTGCAGGGAGATGCCTTCAACCCTCTACTTCTTGGGCATAGGGTGGACTTGGGAGATCCTTCCCACCACAACAATGTAGAGTACTTTCTAGGTCATGGTCTCTGCTTCTTCTATCTCTGGCTGGTGGGCTTTACATTTCCCAACCAGGCATTGTCCATTGAGAGGCTTGGGTCTCCTACCCAATGCACTCAAACTTGGCATCACAGCTGTCTGTCATAGTTGTGTGTCCATTATCATTATTTATGTGCACCAGGGGTCACATCCATGACCTTTTTCGGTGGCCATCCGCTGTCCCTTGGGGTCTACATTCACAGGTTTCACTCTGTCCTGGTATTGCTTAGGCATGAACTGGCAGTCTCAATTAAATTTAGGTCATCCTAGCCCATGGTTCTCCCCAGGTGGTTCTTGGGCATGGTCCTCGGCACACACACAGCCCAAGTGGTCCTTCTGCCAGTGGGTCATTCTGCTTCCATCCCAAGTTCGTGAATCTCAGCTGGGGCTGAGGTTTACTGTGCTACTCCTGGGGAACTCGGGGTGCCCTCTTCACCAGGATCATCCAGTTCAGTCCTATCACACCATTGCAGTGGTGTATCATGATTGTCACAGAGGCTCCAGGAGCCAGGCTTCCTGGATGTCTCGAGGTTCTCCTGCTGGCAGAACATGGGCAGCGATTCTCATCCCAAAAAAGTAGAACTGGTTGGCCAATCTCCTTAGCCAGACATCGGTGGATCCCTGGCAATTGTCACTTCTGACAGAGGGGTTTCAACTGCTCTGCTGGAGAAGGGACTCTTTAGACATCCATATGTGCCTCATTCATCTACTCCCGAATTTGGAATTCAGGTTCCATTCAGGTTGGCTTACGCTATAGACACACTTGTTCTTCTTTTAATTCACTTTGCGCTGGTCTGCCCTTTGGTCCCTCTTCCTTTCCTTCTTTCCTCGAGAGCTCAAATGACACAAGAGTGAGTGGGTGCCAGCCACACTTATCTTATTATTCAGTTAGGCCTTGCAGAGTAGGCTACGCGAATCTTGTTGTTCTCTCTCCTAGAGTAATCTGTTCCGCTCCACTTGCCTCAGCTCTGTCTTTCGGCAGCCACAATTTCAGAATTGCGTGGTTGAGCGGTTTCTGTGATTCAGACCATACTTCAGGCTTGTAAGCCATAGCCTGCCGTATTGGTTTTCCTATCGGAAAATCTTCTCGACTTAGTTAGTTAGGTTGTTACCTATGGGGGTTTTTGTTTACCCCACTAGTACTGCCTGCCAAGCAGGTCTGGAACACGGTCTTGCCATTTTTGTCCATGAAGGGTCAGATCTCTGCCCTCTGCGCATTTTTAAGCACAGCTGCCCCCCTTCCGTCCTCAGGACAAGACTTGTTTAGACAGGGGTTTGCTTGTTGCGCTCCACCTGTTCACAGCTTGATCCAGCTGTGGAGTTTGAGTCTTGTTTGAATGCCATTATAATTCTTTCCCTAAGGCCATCTTAATGAGGACAGAGTGCAGATCCTTATTCGGCCCCTCTTCCTCGCATGCTCAGGAGGGGTCTCTAATTTTTGGAGACGTTGTTAGAGCTGTTCAAATCTTCTTCACTGCCACTGAGTGATTCAGGCATTCCAAGGGGTCTGCACAGAGATCGTTCTCAACAGGATTCAGTCTGCAATCTCGGAAGGCTACTGTCCAAGGGTAAACCCATCTAGGTCCCCGTTCATTCCACTCAAACGGTTGATGCTTCTTGGGTTCTGCGGCCTCATTCTTTGGCTTCAGTATACAGTATCTTGGTCTCGACAGACACAGGCCTTGGCCTTGGGGTACTTCCCGCAGCAGTTTGCTAATCAATTCCCACCGCTGTGAATAAGTGCCTTTAAAAAATTTTTTTTACCCACCCTCAAAGTCTGGTTTTGGACATCCCAAGGTGCTGTGTCCCCCAATGATATTGACAAGAAATTTGTATTTTTGTACTCACCGTAAAATCTTTTTGTCATATGATTCATTTCCCATCTGCCGTTCTGTCCTTGGAATCAGGCTGCTTTAGACTGACATAATCAGTTCAGCTGGAGCCGACATGTTTGGTCCTGCCTAGTGTCTGCCTACTAGGGCGAGAGCCTATACCCAAGGTGCTGTGTCCTCAAGGTGCTGTGTTCCCCAATGAATCAGATGAGAAAACATTTTACGGTGAGTAGAAAAATCCGAATTTCTACTCGTATACTACAAATTACAACCTGTTCATACATTACCTAATAGCTCAGTGTGTTAGGTTGATTCCCAAACAAAAGGTCATTGGTTCGAATCAAGGGCCAGCCATGAAGATTTCCCAAGAAGAAAAGAGAAACCACATCATCCAGCTCATTGATAGCAGTCTCTTTGCCAAGAAAATTGCCAAACTGCATTATAGGAGTGGCATGACAGCTGGAAGAATATGGAATGAAGTCCGTTCATTCATTCTAAAGCCAAGAGGTGGACGTCCAAGCAAAATATTAGAGTCAACAAGTAGTGATGAGAGAGCACAAAAAAATTAGAGTTCAGGCCGAACGCCGAATTTTGAGAAATTCAGGCCGAACGCCGAACCAAACACCGAACTCCATTAAAGTCAATGATAGATAATGTTCAGGTTAATTTTTATACTAACACAGGTGAGGAGAAGCCGTAATTACCTTCCATAAGAGTAAACTGGATACGTGGTACAACTTAGTGAAGACAATTTGGCTCTAAGAGTCACAGAAAAAAATTCACAGGCTAAAATAATTCATTCCTTTCAATGGCTAACTGAAAAGATGAGGACAGCATAGCTATAGCAGGTACAGCGGTAGCAGCTGCTATGAGGCCCCTTTGACACATAAGAAGACACTAGTATTGGAAATGGCACATGGTAACTGGCAGGAGCCCCCTATCACTTTTTTCACCAGGGCACAACAACATGTCATATATGTGGTGGCAGCAAGAACATCCCAACGGGGAAAACGGAGGTTCAGCTGGCAGAGCCGTAGTTATAGGGGGTGCAGTGGTAGCCAGGGCTGCCGTCAGTCATCTATTAATTGTTTCAGGGCCCCATGCAGCTAAATCAAATGGGTCCCCCACACATTACTAGTTCCTATTTTTAACATATCACTGGGCCCCTTTTTGATTAGGGCCCCTGACAGGAGTACTGCCCTATTGGCACCCCTGGCACCTCTTTTACAGTAGCCTGACCCCAAAACCAGCAAAAATGACCTTTTGGACACTCAGAATAAAATTTGATGACACTGCAACATTGACAGTCGGGCCGAAGCAGGGTGCGAACGTCGGAAGTGTGAGCTAAGATCTCCAGCCTTCCTCAGGAGACAGTCAACACCCAGATAGCGCTTGAGAAATTTCTGCATATACGAGAGCCCTTGCCCCTCCATATAAAATTTGAAAAAGCCTGATATAGCACCATCACATCCTTATGCTTAAGCAACAATGGAATATTTTGAAAAGGATATTGTGACATCATGCTATAAACTCGTAGGGAATGGACTCAAGGAGCTCAGGTTCCTTTCCATGAGTGCGGATGAAGTGAGATTCTCTTGGTTCAGCTGGCTGACGCGTCAGTTCCACCCAGTTTCCCTTCTCATTGGCTTCCTCTCATTTTCCTTGACACGCTGGAGGAAACTATCTCTGCTCTTGGAGTGGCGAATGTGCTCCACACGGACGTTGATTCTTTTGGCAAGGGTCTTACCATTGATCTGCTTGTTCACAATTATACCCACAACAGTGTAGATCCTGCCAGTCTGGTCATGATAGCATTTATGTGGCATACCTTTTTGTATAGGGCCCATACCCTTAATGTACACAATGTCATCCTTCTTGTAAATGCATATGTATGCTGACAAAGGCGCAACTCCATGTTTACGGAAGGGTCTGCAGAACATATACCGGGTTCCACGCCTTTTGCCCCTTGTGTTTGTCATTTTCGCATCTTAAAGATTGCATGTCCAGTGGAAAGAGAGGGGCCAGCTTCCTTCTCCTCATCTGAGGGCATCAGCGATTGGGTGTCACAGCAAACAAAATCATCCTCTTTGGCCTCTTGATCTTTTGAAATGCCTTCTGACCACAACCGCATTGTGTCATCAAAGAGCTCTTCAGAATATGGATTATCTAGTGCGGTCTGTTTATTGGGTGACATTTGGCCCGTGTTTGCTTCAGTTTGGACTGATGATGATGATGACGATATTTGTGGCCGTGACTGAGAGGAAGAGGAGTTAAAACCGCTGGATGCAGGGTGTGTTAACCACTGAAGAACAGATTGGCGACGCTATTCAGAAATGAGATGCACAGGGAACTGACCAAGCGATGACAGGCCTGACAGTCCTGCGACTAACGATCTGCTTGCTTGTGTGTTGTCCGGAACACTGGAAGGAGTGCCTTGTCTCGTACCTCTAGCTCCACGTCCTTAACCCCTCCTTGCTCGCTTACAACCTCTAGTTCGCCCCATGTTCAAAAATATAAATTTTAAAAAGGTCAAGATTTGTTCACAGTCTCTTATTGAAGAACTATACTCCGAAGACAGCAAATCACAGTGTTCTTAAATCCCTATAAATTCCAACTGGCAACTAGGATTATAAATAGAATTTCGTCTATGGAATATCTGTGAAATGGGGTCTTATGGAAGGACCCTGACAGCAACACTGCAAAACAGAACTTTTGTGGAATCCCTAAAATTTGCTGCTGGCAAATAGTATTACAAATAGATTTCTTTCTCTGGAATATCTGTGAATGGTGTCTTCTGGAAGAACCCTGGCTGCAACAGTGCGACACAGAAGTCTTCTTGAATCCCAAAAAATTAGCTACAAGCTAATGCTAGTACCAAGAGATTTCTTTCTATGGAATATCTGTTAACGCTGTCTTATGGAAGAACCCTGGAAGCAACACTGCAACACTTGCATTTCTTTCTAAGGAAGATTTGCTGATGGTGTCTTCTGCAGTGACTGGACCCCCAAAACAGGAGAAATTAACTTTTCGGCTCTGAATAAAGATGGGGAAAAGATAGCTGCCCCCTCCCCCACAACTAATCTAACTAGCAGCTTTTCCTGTGTAAAATCGCTAGAAAATGGTGTTTCTGTCTGCTGGCAAACAAGCACACAGAGGCAGCAGTGAGTTCAGTACAGAGAGTAAGTGTCACGGGGTCTGGCGTGGGTGCCGCGGCTACCCGCGACCATCTCCCTGCCACCCGAGGTCCGGCGCCTGCTCACTTACCCATCCATGCTCCGGTGTACGCTGCTCCTGCCTGTCCCGGCCGCCGCGTGCATACCCACTCCCTAGGGCGCGCACGCGATGGCTGGTCTGGATTTAAAGGGCCAGTACGCCGGTAATTGGGTCAATTGCCGGCTGCTGGTCCTATATAAGGTATACGCTCCCAGCACTCTCTGCCAGACTGTTGGTGTGCGTTTGCCTAGTTTAGAGTGTTGGAAAGTCCTGTCTGATCACCCGTGTACCAGTCCGTTCCGCTACGTTTCCTGACCTTGCCTGTTTGCTGCCTGCCCTGACCATCTGCCCGTCTCTGACCACGAATCTCTGCCGCCTGCCCTGACCTCCTGCCTGTCCCTGACTAGGCCTTTGGATTCCGATTCTGTACCTCACAGTACCCCGGCCGCCATCGCAAGCAAGTCACGTCAGGGGTGACCTGGTAGCCTCACGCCGCAGCAAGTCTATCCCGCTTTGTGGCGGGCTCTGGTGAATACCGGGGGCTACTTATACTCCGCTCCCTGGCGTGGCTTAACTATCAGTGCTTGCGGTGGTCCAGCGAATCCACCGAACCCTTACAGTACAGTCTGGCCATGGATTCCGCCAGGGTACCTCTGCCCGAACTCCGGGACGTTACGACGGCCGTCGCCCAGCAGAGCCAGCGTATTGACCAGCTCGCGGCCATGATGCAGAACCTTGCGGCCCGTCTATGCCTGCAGCTGCTGCTGCCACTCCAGCACCAGTTTCTCCTGCAGCCATGGCTCTACCTGCTCCAGCACCGGGACCTTCTACTTCAATGCATCTGCCGCTCCCTTCACGTTATGATGGAGACCCAAAGAAGTGGAGAGACTTCATCAGTCAATGCTCAACCAACATTGAGATCTTGGGGCATCAATTCCCTACCGAGCGGGCTAAGGTGGCCTTCATAATTAGCCTCCTAACCGGCGAAGCTCTGGCCTGGGCCACTCTGCTATGGGACCGAGGAGATCCTCTGACTGCTAATCTCCAAGCTTTCCTCCAGGGGTTCCGCACAGTCTTCGAGGAACCTGGCCGCACCTCCTCCGCTGCTGCAGCTCTGCTCCGTCTCCATCAGGGCGACTCTACCGTGGGTCAGTACTCCATGCAGTTCCGCACCCTAGCCTCTGAACTGGACTGGAACAATGAGGCGCTGGTGGCAACCTTCTGGCAAGGCCTCTCTGGGCGCATTAAAGACCTGCCATCCACTCTGGACGAACTGATTCGGTTGGCCACCCGAATCAACATACGGTTCGCTGATAGACAACAAGAGATTCGCCTCCAACGGGAAGAAGCAGCTATGTTTCTACTGTGGCGGTTCTGGCCACTTCATTGGCGACTGTCTGGTATGTCCGGGAAACTCCCGCACCTAGGGCTCGTAGGAGAGGCATCCCTAGGTGTCAGTGCGGCCTCTCCCCGTCTGACCATTCCTATGCTCTGTGGAATTTCGCCGGACAGCACCTTCCAAGCCACCGCCTTCCTTGATTCAGGGTCCGCTGGAAATTTTTATCAGCCACGCGCTGGTATCCAAGTTTCGTCTCCCGGTGACCCCACTGCAGAAGCCCATGTTCGTCTCCTCTGTCAGTGGCGAATGCCTCAAGGATGCTATTCGGTTCTGCACTGTGCCTCTCACCTTGCAGATTGGCGCTCTACACAAAGAGACCCTGAAACTTCTCGTTCTGCCTCGCTCCTCTTCTGAAATCCTCCTGGACCTTCCATGGTTGCAAGAGCATGCTCCGACTCTGGACTGGAACATTGTCCGTTGGGAGCCCGCGTGCCACTCGCGATGCCTCTCTGTACTTCATCCTGCTCCACGTTCTGCCTCTATTAAGCCTGCAAAGCCTCTGCCAGGTCTGCCCACTCCTTACCAGGATTTTACCGACGTCTTTTCCGAAAGACAGGCCGAAACTCTTCCTCCGCACCGACCGTTCGACTGTCCTATTGACCTGCAACCTGGTACTACTCCTCCTCGAGGCAGAGTCTACCCTCTTTCAATCAAGGCGATGTCGGAGTATATTCAGGAGAATCTCCGTAAAGGCTTTATACGTAAGTCCTCGTCGCCTGCAGGGGCTGGATTCTTCTATGTCGAAAAACAGGATGGAACTCTCCAGCCCTGTATCGATTATTGTGGACTAAATAAAATCACCATAAAAAATCGATACCCCCTGCCTCTGATCTCGGAACTGTTTGATCACCTACGGGGTGCAAAGATTTTTTCCAAGTTGGACGTACGCGGAGCTTACAACTTGATTTGTATCCGGGAAGGCGACGAATGGAAGACGGCCTTTAATACCCGTGATGGCCACTTCGAATATCTCGTCATGCCATTCGGCCTCTGCAACGCTCCGGTGGTGTTCCAGAACTTCGTCATCGAGATCTTCCGCGACCTTCTCTACATCTGTGTCATTGTCTATCTGGACGACATTTTAATCTTCTCTCCAGATCTAGAGACTCATTGCCACCATATCCGACAGGTGCTCAGACGTCTCCGCACCCACCAGCTTTATGCCAAACTGGAGAAATGGAGAAAACAAAGGTTAAAACAACTTTATACCGTAAACCAAGTAGTGGAAACTCTATTCTCAGAGCTAATAGTAGCCACTCACGACATACTATAGATTCCATTCCTCTTGGAGAACTCATTCATGCAAGAAGAGCTTGCACAAGTGATGAGGTTATGAGAAAGAAAAATGAGATTATACAAAGGTGAGGAAGTGGATAGAATAAAGTTCAAATAGAGAAAGCACTGTACAAAATTAAGAGCAAAACACAAGGGGAATTTTTGACAAAATAAAATAAAAAACAGGATTGGAAAAAAGATAAATTTAAAAAAGGCCTTATTTTTTCTACAGTGTACAGTGCAGAGTTTGAAAAAATAAAAAAGATTTTCCACAACAACATAAATGTGTTAAGACAAGATAGGGATTTAGCAAAAATTATTGATAATGGAATTAAATGTGTCCCAAAGAAGAATAGAACGATAGGCAACGAAATCTCACCTAGTAATTTCATCAAACCACAGAATAAAGGTAAAACATGGATGGCACAAACAGGCTTTTACCCATGCTGGGGTCGTAGGTGTAACATATGTAAAGTCACTAAAAAAACATCAAAATTTAAAGCAAATCGTACAGAAAATAAAGAATATGTAATACGTAAATTTATAAACTGTGACACTGATCACATTATTTATGGTATGTATTGCGAGATATGTGATAAGCTTTACATAGGATCAAGTATACGCAAATTCAAGACCCGCATTTCAGAACATCTTTATAACATTAAAAATGGTACGGTAACATACTCAGGAGTAGTACGACATTTTGTCGAAACACATGAAAGGGATATACGGAGTCTCACCTGTTTTGGTATCAAGAAAGTTGAGCGACCAAACAGGGGTGGTGACTGGCTGCCAAATTCGTATGAGAGAGGCATTCTGGATACTCCAAACTTCAGACCCGTTTTCCCGAAAGTTTAAATTATCCAAGATTTCATAATTATATCCAAAAATACATTGTATGAAGGAATATTGTATAGAAAAGCCAGTATGGTTACTTTTTAAAGCTAAGTAAGTTTATCACATAGGCAAGGGTTGCTGTTTTTGTTTTTAATTGTAGTAGTGAAAACCCTATTACTTTTATAAATGAATCTCAGTAGAAAAGGGAAGGAAAAGATTTGATGCGGAAGTTTTTTCCCCCTAAAAATGAACATTTCGATAAAAACTGACATACTGGGAAAAGGGTAAGTATCTAGCCAAAACGCTTTAGCCTTACCATTTTTTGAAAAAACCTTTTTTTTCCCCTTATCCCACGAGATTTAATAATAAAGAACGGCTTTTTACCTTTAAAGTAATGTTTTTTTGAAATTTACTACTTTACGTGTCCTGCGACTGGGGACTGCACTTGTCTTAAAATTTGGGGTTTGGGCCGTGTGGGGTTTCCCGATGATTGAAGCTGCATCAAGGTGAGCTCTAAATCCTTCGCTATAAAATTTTGTTTCGTGTTGGAAAATTTTCCCTGTTTGAACGCCCCTCGTCCCCTCTTGGGGTACTTGTTTCGGAAAAGGTCCCCGATGACCCCTCCAGCTGTCAGCGGCCCTGCATTGGCCCCGCCCGGGTGGGTCCCCGGTCCATCCAGCGCTTCTTGGGGTTCGCGAACTTTACAGACTTTTTTTTCATCCGAAATTCTCCACGTGGTGGCCATGGTACCCCTCACAAGAAAAACGCTCCCCCAAACCCCTGGCCTCCCCAAAGCCCAGGAAGCCTTTAATCACTTAAAGCAGCATTTTTTGCTCCTGTTCTGTCCCCCGGGCCCCAGCGTCCTTTGTCCTAGAAGTATTTTTTCCCCTCAATAGGTGCCGGGCGTCCTTTTTAAAAAGTCCCCCTCGGGAGATTGGCTTGTGGTTCTTTTCCAAGCCCTTCATCCTCCCAAAAATAACTACACAATCGGTGATCGGAACAAAGGCCATAAAGTTACCCCTGAAAGAATGGCGCCCTGCGGGAGGGGGCTGCCTTTCCGTTGGATTTCCCCGATCACAAAAATCTATGTATCTCCAATTGCTCAGCTTTTGAATCCTGGGCAACCCCGGTGGTGCTTTTCTTCGCCCCTTAAATTCCTTTTCCCTTTCCGCCCCCGAAAAGAACGTCAGGCGGATGCCCCTTGATCCCCGGACATGTGGGCTTGAGCCCCTTCTGCAGACATTTTTCCTCCTGAACGGCCCTTTTAGGGGCCCCCCGGGATCTTCAAAACCCCCCCTGGGAAACCTAGCCCGTCTGCCATGCGGCCTCGAATCCTTAAGGGGACATTCCTCTCACCAGGGGGCCACCGGGTACACAAGTTTTACAATTGATCTCACGCTACTATTGGTGGCCCCTTCCTAGGCTTAGAGCTTGTTTGGCCGTACCCCTGTGCCCGTAACAAAGTCTGTTCAGCCCGGGGGTCTGCTTCCCCCCCAGTGCCAAAAAGCCCTTTGGGTCCCATATTGCCATGGATTTTTTACGACCCCCCGCCCCCTCTGGGAAAAACGGTATCGGGTGGGGATGATAGTTTTTCAAAGATGGCTCACTTTGTTCCCCTGCCGGGGGTCCCTCGCCTTCTTGGCCCAGCACTTCTTCCACCACTTTTTTAGTAACGGGCTCCAAATTTCATATTTTTTCAGTAGGGGGGTCCAGTTTGTGTCCCCAAATTTTGGGGGTCTGTGTGCAATTGCAGGTTCAGCTGGATTCTGTTGCTATCACCCTCAAACCAAGGGGAGGGGAAGAGGGTCAACCCAAATTTTTTAACCCATTTTCGTATTTTGTGTCCCCATAGATAATGGTCTGATCTCCTCCCCTGGGCAGAAAATTTTTCCCATAATTCCTTAGACTCAGTTGCGGGGCCTCTCCTTTTTTTTTGTTTTTGGGCTACATCCCCGCCCGCCCCTTTCCCCCTGGCTACTCGTCTCACGTTCCTGCGTTTATGCCCAAGTACGGGACATAAGCCTTTGGAAGTCACAGACAGGCCCCTTTAGTCTCCGCTCGCACCAAGGCCCAGGCTGACAGGGACGGGGACCCCGGCCCATATTTAAGCCGGTGTAGGGTTTGGTTATTGCCGTACATTCGCTTTAAGGTGCCCGTTCAAATTAGGCCCAAAAATTTGGGTCCTTTTTGGTACTTCGGGAACTAAACCCCGGGGTCCCCCAAGCTCCGCTTTTCCCCAATCTGCATATCCCCAACCCTTCCACGGGTCCCCCCCTTTAAGCCCGTGGTGTGAATCCTTCTCCCCTGGATCGTCTCGCCTTCTCCCGTGGCCAACGTTGAAACATCTTTGGGTCAAGGGGGTGCTGGGGGGAGAAAACATGAGGGGGGAAACGGTTTTTTTTTTATAGTTTTGGGAAAGGGGGTTTGGGCCCGAGGAACGTTCGTGGGAACCGAGCCCAAACTGTGCCTAATTTTCCCCTTAAATTTTGAAAAAAAGGGGGAGCCTAAGGGGGGGTACGTCATGGGGCCGACGGGGGGCCGTTTTCCCCCCCCCCCCCCCCCCCCCCCCCTGGCCGCCCCCCCGCCCCCCGGGCCGGGGCCCCCTCACTTTCCCCCACGCTCCCATTTTGCTGCTCCGCTGTCCCCGCCGCCCGCGGTTCCCCACTCCCAAAAGGGGGAGGGGGGGCTGGGTTTGGGTTTAAGGGCCGTACGCCGGTAATTGGGTCAAATTCCGGGTTGGTCCTATATAAAAGGGATACGCCCCCGCCCCTCTGAAAATGTTGGTGTGCGTTTGCCCAGTTTGAGTGTTGGAAAGTCCTTCTGATCACCGTACACCGTTCCCTCGTTTTGCCTTTCCGTTTGACCTCCCCACCCCTTGCCCGTTTGACCCCGAATCTCTGCCGCCCGCCCGACCTTCTGCCTGTCCCCGACTAGGCCCTTTGGATTCCGATTCTGTACCGCAGTACCCCGGCCCCATCGCAAGCAAGTCCGTCAGGGGAGCGACCTGGTAGCCTCACCCCGCAGCAAGCCCATCCCGTTTTGGGGCGGGCCTGGTAAAAAACGGGGGCTACTTATACTCCGCTCCCTGGCGTGGCTTAACTATCATCACTTGCGGTGGTCCAGCGAATCCACCGAACCCTTACAGTAAGGTCGAAATGGCGTTCAATAGGAAATACAGTGACATACACATAAGATGGTCATGTGATTTTAGCAGCCAATGAGACCCCTACACCCTCAGTGGTGAGGTTTTTGACCCCCTTCTGTGCTCTGCACTGATTGGCTTGCTGCCAAAACTGAGGGAAGCAGCTGAAAATGGCGGCGAACGCATGTCCCGAACCCAAATTTTTACCGAACAGGTGGCAAAAAAATTTGGTTCAACTTGGGTTCAGAAAAAAATATAAAATTCATCTCAAACTAACCTTTTTCCGAACAGTTCGCTCAACACTATCAACAAGTCGTCTCATCACAAGGGTTGTCAGTTCTAACAAGACAAACACGGTAGTGGAGTGGCTCGTATGCTTCATAATAGTGAGATCACAGACGTCCATGCAAGAATCACGTGGCACACATTACACAAGTCTAGAATGGTGGCCCAAAAAAAAGGGGAAAAACCCGACTTCAATCTCGTCATAAAACTTGCTCGAGTTTCCAAATAAAAATAGAAAATTGGACGTAGAAATTGTCACGGCCCCCTCTCCCCGGGCCCGGCCCCGGGCGCACCCTGCCCCTCTGTCCCGGGGCCCACCGGGGGCGGTGCCGCCGCTGGCCGCGGGACAGCCGGGGGGGGGAGCTCCAGGGGCTCCACCTAACCCCTCCTGGCCTCCGGTCCCTGCCGGGCCCAGGCGCGCGTGCCTTGTCCCAAGGCGCGCCGCGCCGTTTTCCCGGGGGTTTAAAAGGGGCCCGCGTCCCTTTAATTTGGTAATTGCCTGGCTTCTCCTACTTAATACCCCACTAACCCCCTTGCTGGATCTAGTTCCTGTGCCTTAGCTAAAGGTTTCCCAAAAGTATTCTCGCCTTTCCGTGTACCGAACCCCTTTTATTTTTCCCCGACCCGAACCTCTGCCGCCTGCCCCGACCTTCCTGCCCGTCCACGACCCGACCCTGCCCCCTCCCTCCTTTTCCTGACGAAATTTTCGATTCTCGGACACGATTTTGTACCACGCTGCACCCGGCTGCCACCGCAAGCAATCACGTCGGGGGCACTGGTAGCCTCACGCCCAGCAAATCCATCCCGCTTTTCGGGGGGCTCTGTGAAAACCGGGCTACTAGATTCCGTTCCCTGCGTGGCTTAACTACCATGCTTGCGGTGGTCCAGTGGATCCACTAGCCCACCCTTACAGTTAGATCCACCATGGCTCCCCGCCAAGTGCCCTCTTGCCTAACACCGCGATCTCCACGACGGTTGTTTTCCCAGCAATCGCAAACAAACGCCACAACAAGGTCCAGATGGGCCAGCTCAACCGAATGGATCTCATTCTTCATCCCAGCATCAGTCTCCGCCCCCATCAGTGGGCTCGTCTACATCTACAGCTCCTTAGGTTGGGGCCACCGTGGGACCCAAACTTCGCCCCTCTACCTCCAGCTTAGCCGTTGATCCCAACCCTGCCCGGGGTTTTTCGTTACTCCGTGCTCAATGCACGTGGAGCTGATGCGGATCAGTTTCCCCTCGGAGAGGGTCTAAGGTTGCCTTTGTTTGAGTCTACTTTTCCGGGAAGCCCTGGCTTGGCACCCCCCTCTGGGACAGAGGGCACCCTGTGACTGCGGACCTACAGACCCTTCCTCCAGAAAATCCGCATCGTCTCGAGGAGCCGGCAACGCGCCTCCTCGCCGAAGAACCCGCCCCTTGAGCCTCCGTCAGGCGAGTCATCTGTGGGTGATATGCGTTCCAAATCCGTACCCTGGCTTCGGACTCGCATGGAAACAATGCCGCCCTCTGCGCTACCTTCAAGAAGGGTCTGTCCACAAGGTAAAAGACGCTCTGGCTAACAAGAGACCACCCGTCCTCCCTAAACGAATTAATACATCTACTACTCTCGTATTGATGTAAGGTTCGCGGAGTAGGCAGAGATCTTCGCCAAGAGAGACTCAGCTCGTCCTCGGACTGCGATTCCACACCTGGTCTCCTTGGTTCCACATTCCTCTCTATTCCCCCCTCCATCAAACTCAGAGGTGGAAACCGATCAAGGGATCGGGCTCACTTAACGGAAGCAAGAACTGACCGGCCGTCGTGCGGAGAAGCAACCTCTACTCGGTGCGCCCACCCGACCACTTCCGCAAGAAACTGTCCACTCGTCCACCTCAGCGTCCGGGAAACTCTCTCACCTAGGTGGCGTGGAGAGCGCCCTAGGCAGTTTTCCTCCTCCTCCTCACCACGTCAGATATGCCTTAGAGGTGACTTCTGAAGCTGGTCCTTCGTTCCATAGTTCTTGCCTTCCTGGACTCGGGTTCATGCCGGGAACTTCATCTTACCTCTAGGTAAACCCGTACCCAAAGCATAACCTTAGTCCGCTGGAGAAACCGCTGGCTTGATCACTTCGGTTCAGTGTGGAGCTTCCTCACAGATCCATCCGTACATAACCCGCCGGTGACTCCTTCCGTTGTGGGGGCTCTGCATAAAAGAGAGGATTAGTTCCACGTTCTGTCCCCGGCTTCCTCAGGACATCCTCTTTGGGGCTTCCCTGCTGCAAGCCACCCCCTAATCACGATTGGAAGACGGCGAATCCTGCGTTTGTGACCGAATGCCAGAACCGCTGCTTGGAGGTACCTCCCCGGTGCCTACCACTTCATCTTCCCGCCCCGCTTTCAAAAACCGTGCCCTGGCCTGCCGTCCGAGTACCAGACTTTGGGGATGTATTCTCCGAGAAGAGCCGAATCGCTGCCACCACCACATCGCCTTACACTGTCCTATTACCTCCTCCAGAACCATCCTCCGCGGGGGAGGTCTACCCACTGTCCGTTGCCGAACTCAGGCCATGACGGCCTACACTTCCCCCTGGAGAATCCAATAAGGATGTCATCCTAAGTCCTCCTCCCCAGCCGGAGCCGGGTTATTCTTCTTCGTGCAAAGAAGGTGGATCTACTTCCGTCCGTTCAGTAGATTATAGGGTTCAAACAAGAAACACCGGAAAAAACCCTACCCACTCCACTGATCTCGGAGCTTTTGACTCTCAAGGGGCTAAGTATTTCCAAGTGGGATCTACGTGGGCCCTACAAAACCTCACAGAATTCGAGAAGGGGACGAAAAAACGCTTTTCCACACACGAACGGACAATCGAATATCTCGTGATGCCTTTTTTGGGCTAATGCAACGCGCCCGGCCGTTTTCCAGGAGTTTGGTCAATGACGTTTTCCGGACCCTCTGTACACCTCCGTCATTGGTAACCTGAAGATATCTTTGATTTTATGCCCCCAGAAATCAGTCACACCGGATACCAAGTGCAGCACAAGTCCTGCACGCCTGCGGGACAACCGACTGTATGCTAAACTTGGAGAAGTTCGTTCCACCAGCCACCTTCCTTTCCTGGTCCATGTCTCTGATCGAGGTCTCAGATGGATCCTTGCGAAACTCAACCGGCGACCACAGTGGCCGCTCCCTTCGGTCTCCGGGCATCCAACGTTTTCTAGGATTCCGCCAACTACTATACCGGCGTTTATTCCCACTTTACAACGTATGGCCTCCCATTGTGGCCTCACACCCGAAGAACGCTAATCCTATAATTGGTCCCCTTCTTGCCGAGGAAGCGTTTCTCCCAATTATAAGTCAGCTCTCCTCCCGCACCTCCATTTTGGTCCTCCAGATCCATAGAGACCTTCCCTGGAGTAATGCCCCTCTTCCCCGTGGAGAGCAGGGGCGGTCCTGAAACCCAGAGGGCCCTAAAGCAAAACCGTCACATGCGTTTTTTTTTCTAAAATTTTCTCTTCGGCAGACACGAAACTACCCATTGGAGATCGAGCTGTTGCCATAAAATTGCTCAGGAGGAGTGGCGACATCTCTGGAGGGAGCTCGACATCCAAAAGACGTCTTTACAGACCATAAAAATCTGCAATACACCCCTACAGACTCTTCAGCGCCTAAATCCTCCGCCCAGGCCCCGGTTGGTTCACTTTTTTTCTTCGTTTTTGAAATTTTAAAGATCACTCGACCGGACCACGAGCAAATAACCCGGCGGAAGCCCTCTCCCGTTCTTGCTGACTATACCGGAGAGGAACCTGAGCCCAGATATCATCGCTCCCGAACGAACTGGTCCTCGTGGCCTCCGGTGATCTCCCGCAGCGTTCGCTCCAGGCAGAACCTATTGCGCCCCGCAACTTCAGGAGGAGAAATCAGGGTTTGGGGCATAGCATCTCTTACAGGCCCTGGCCATCCGCGGGATTCGAAAATCTATTCTCACCATCTCACGTCACTACTGGTTGGCCAACCCTGCTTCAAACTCAAGGACTTTTGTTCTTATCCTGCACCACATAGTGCCCCAAACAAGTTTCCTCGCCATAGGCCCGCTGGCCACTTAGTCCCTCTGGCCATTCCAAATCTCCATGGTCACACATAGGCATGACTTTATCACGGAACCTCCCTCCTTACGTCGGGAAACCGTCATCTGGGTGTCAACTGACCTTTTTCTAAGATGTCCCACTTTGTGCCGCTCTGGTCTTTCCTTCTGCTCCCCATTTGGCATATACTTCTACCATCACATCTTTCGTCTACATGGCTTACCTACCACTATCGTCTCCGACCATGCGACCTTTGTTCTCCAAATTCTGGCGAGCTCAGTGTTCCCGGATGCAAATCAAGCTGGATTTTATCTTCCTCCGCATAATCATCCCCAGACAAATGGACAGTGAGAGAGGGTAACCCAAATCTTGGAGAGTATCTACGCCACTTCGTGTCCGACTGTCAGGACAACTGGTCCGCGTTGCTACCCGCAATGGGCAAGTTCACTTATAATCACGGACTATCCCGAGCTCTACAGGCCGTTCTCCTTTCCTGGTGGTCATGGCCTCACCCACGCCCTCGCCGTCCCTGCGTATTTCCTCTTCCAGGTCCCCGCCGTGGACAATCAGTTCAGGATATCAAGAACCATTTGGCGAGAGACCACAAGCCCTACTCTCAGGCTTTCTGCCCGTATGAAAGCCCATGCTGACAAAGAGAGGAACCTTCTCCTACGTCCTCCGAGGGGATAGGGTGGGGCTCTCATCTAGGTACCTACCCTCAAGATTCCCAGTATAAATTGGTCCCCGCGTTTTTTCTGGGACCTTCAGAATTCAGCGACAACAACGTACCCGTGTCCTAAAACTCTGTCCTGCCTCCATCTCTCCGGATCCCTAACGCCTTTCATTTTCCCTTCCTGAACCTTTGGTCCCTGAACCCGGTTTCTTCTCCCCCAAGAGGGCCGCTGCTCAATCTCCATGCTCAGAATCCCCCGATGTTTTTTGAATTGAAGGACATCTTCTGGACATGAAGATCGTGCAGGGGTAAGCGATATTTCTTGTACGAATGAGAGGGTATCGGTCCGAAGAGAGGTCCTGGGAACCAAGTCCAAAAATCTGGAATCCAGACCTTATCCCGAAATTCCTTCTGCCTAAAAAGAGGGGGGAGACCTAAGGGGGAGGTCGTCACGGCCCCTCCTGCTCCCTCGGCCCCCGCGGCCGCGTGCGCACACCGGCCCCTCTGTCCGGGTGTCCACCGGGGTCCCGGAGCCGCCGCTGGCCGCGACGAGCCGGGGGGCCGCCACTGCCAGGGACTCACCTAACCTCGCTCGCTGTGCCGTCCGCGTCCTCTGCCGCCGGCCGAGGCGCGCGTGCCCTGTGTCCCTAAGGCGCGCGCGCGGCTCGTTCTCGTGGATTTAAAGGGCCAAGCGTCCCTTTAATAGCTAAATAGCCTGCGCTCTTCTTCACCTACTTAAGGTACGTCCCACTAAACACCCTGCAGGATCTAAATTTCCACAATCGTGGCCTTAGCTTCAAGGCGTTCCCTACGTGTATTCCCTCGCCTTTCCGTGTACCAAGAACCCTTTGCTTACGATCCTCGAGCTTCAGAACCTCTGCCGCCGCCCACGACCTTTCCTGCCTGTCCACGAATCCGAACCTCTAGCCCGCCTGCCTGACCCTTCTGCCTGCCACACACATTCCTCGGACACGATTTCTTCTGTACCACGCAGCACCTCGGCTGCCACCGCAACGCAATCACGTCAGGGGGGGGACCGACCTGGTAGCCACACGCCGCAGAAGTACCATCCCGCTTAGCGGCGGGCCCGGTGAAACCGTGGGCTACTTAGATTCCCGTCCCAGGCGTGCTTAACTACCAACGCTGCGGTGGTCCAGTGGATCCATCGAACCCACCCTACAGAAGTTTGTAAATGGGTAATTTGAAGCGATGAGATGAAGGTTAATAGACTGGGCTATGGTGGTTGCAAATGGGGTTGGATGAATAAAGAGAAAAGGTGGCTACTGGATTGTGAAACTGAAGGAACTGACAAGTTTGGTGTAGAAGCCTGAAGATAAGGGTAATTTCACAAGCCAAAGGCGTTGGATACATGACCATTATCTAAGGTAACTCACTGCTGAGCTATTGTGAGGAATTCTACAAGATGTAGATTCTATTGTATTCTAGAGTTCATTGACAAACATAAGTCAAGATTGACGAATAAATGTTTTAATGGGAAAAAAAGTAGAGTTGCTTGACTGGCCACCACAGTCAGCAGACCTCAACCCAATCGAACACACGTGGGAGTTGAACAAAAAGCTATATTCGTACCTACGTGAGTCGACCAGTATGCACCAACATTGAGAACATGTACAAAAGACCTGGGATCAGCTTATGGTCTGATACATTATTGAAATCTGAGCGTAGAGCCCACAAGGATTAAAGTAGTTTTTGAAAGTCAAAGAGGTGGCTTAAAAAACAAACTAACAAAATAATAAAAATTTAAAGACTAGATATTGTAGGGAGCAAAACAGTAACAATGCAAGATACATCGCAAAAACTGCATAACTAAGCAATGCAAAATAGTTGCAAGTCAACTTGATGGATGATATAAGCTAAGATTATTGTCTATAAAATGATGGTAGCCTCACGTTCAAAGCTTAGTGTATGTGGAGATATGGAGCCTGAAAGCAAAAGATTTAAAATTGTTGCCCATTATGCTTGCCCTGTAAAATGAACAGAGAGACATGTACAAAATAACTAATTAAATCCTACAAAGAAGTACAAACTAGAATTTAAATCCACATTGCTACATTGATCACTGTTTAATGTCAGCATTTACTCACAACTTCCCAGTGTCTTTACTTGATAAAAGTTGATGGGAGCATGACGGAGTTTTGATAGTAGGAAGCCATCATGGTGAGTGTTTTGTTTACTGTATATTACGTCAAGAGGACAATAGTGCATATTCTTATTTTGGAAATAACTGCATTTGGAGTGTAGCCATTTGATATACACCATATTAAGAGCGTTTTATTTACTGGATGTTACATCAAGAGGACAATAATGCATACTCCTTTTTTGTACCATATCTATATCATTTCCTACAATATTTAGAAGGGATAGAGTGGGGTTTCTAGGGGCAGGTTGGAGTTCTCGGGAAGATGCTCTGTTTAGTTAGGGATGTTTTGGATACGGTTTAAGAGGGAAACATAGTTATAGTTACATAGTTTGTAAGGCCCAAAAAAAGACAGACATCCATCCAGTTCAGCCTATTGCTCTACAGTGTTGATCCAGAAGAAGGCAAAAAAAAAAAAACATGAGGTATAAGCCAACTGTTCTGAGTTTAGAGAAAAAATTCATTCCCAACCTTTCCAATCTGTCATCAGAATAAAACCCTGGATCAATGACCCATCCACCATAAACCTGAGACACTATAACTTGTTATAAAAATAAAAACAACAAGAAATGTAACTAGACCCATATGAATTAATATGACAGGTTTCCTCGGCAGAGAGTGTAACAAACATAGCTGGGTGCAGGCAGAGAAAAGATGGTATAAGTTTAGTTAGCTTGGCCCTTGTCATGGTTGCTGGACTCCAAACCTCTTATGCTGACTATGGCACACAGTTACAATAATGGGGAGTACCTGCAGCTTGATGTTGAGAAAAGATTTATAGCCCCCAGGTCACCACCATGATGAAGTTGTGGTATACCTACTGATGATGTGCTGTTGCTGTGATAGATCCCATAAGTTAGGTGCAGGAAGCAGGAGAGCAGACAGAAGGTTAACAGCAAAAACATGGTGACTTGTCCTTTATTTACCAGCAAAATGTCAAACATGGTATTCCTTCTTTCATTATTAGGCTATGTCTACACAGCATTGTTAAAATGCCTTCCAATATCCAACAGCATTTTAACACTGCTGTACCCCAGCTTTTGTCACAGGTATGCGCCAAAAGCTGCGGTCTGTTTTCAGATTTCCTGAAGGTCTAGTACATGGACTGCATGGAAATAACACTGAAATGTCTCCAAATGCCATTATCAGGAGCATTACAGACGCAACGTCACTTGTAAGCACTGAAAATTTTCAAAGTGGGTCTACTGACCATAAGTGTCATCCTAGCGCTAGAATGCGCCTGATTTATGACCCGGTGTACAGCAGGTTCACAAATCAGTTGCATTCTATGCTATTTTAATGCGCATGAAATTTGCCATTTAAAAGCCAGATTTCATGCATGTGGCCCCCAGTCTTCTCATCAGATCATTGACGTACCGCAAGGGGAAAGAAGCTGTCTGGCTGTGACAGAATGACATAGCTTAGAACAGGAGCTCCAATACTGGGACCATATAATGGGGCCTGAGATTGGTTCTTTGATGTAGTTATCAGAAGTAACATAAAATCAGGTTTAAATAATTTTAATTTGCAAAACACTTAAGGACTCTTTGTGTCATAGGACAACCCCTTTAACACATACAATAAGACTATATCTCATTCTCTGCAGTCAGCAGCAAACAAATTGATCTGTATGGAGAGGTTTTTTAATTCTGATGATTCTTTTATTAAATTCCACTGTCAAGGGCAGAACTACAAACAGGCAATTGCTATGGAGCCTAGAAGAGAAGGTGTCCCACTCAGATACAGTTGTCCCTCAATACACAATATTAATTGGTATAGGATGACCATTGTTTGTTGAGAACATAACTCTATGGAAAACTGGTAATTAGTAACAAAACCCCAAAATGTCACCCAATGCAAATGCAGACTTAAGGATTAAATAAAATTTAGATAGATAAGTATATACTGCAAATAATAATCCCTGTTTAAAACAAAAACTTTTACTAGGCTATCTTAAAATAAAACAATCACACCCCTATAAAATTACCACTTACACATACCTAAATGATACAGCATACGTTAACTATCCCTCAGTGGAGTATCGTCCCCAAAAAGGGCGGCTCCGATAATTATGACAGACAAAATCACTATATCCGTGTAATAACAACTTATATCCAAGCTAACCCTCCGCGTTATCCCCCGAACAATTAAGGTTTCATCAGGATTCAAAAAACCTCTTCTCGGCTGTGGTAAAGATACCCTATATACAACCATAAACAACCAACACTTATTCCACACGAGAAGAAGTTATTATTGAATCCCCTGAGAAACCCTAATAGTACGGGGGAAACCGTCGGAATAGCATGGATATAAGGTGTTATAATATCACGTAATATAGTGATATTGTTCTGTCAATAAAAGCGGAGCCGCCCTTTTTCGGGGCGAATACTCCACTGACGGATATTAACACATATGGCTGTATCAAATTATTTATTTAGTGGTAAATATTATAGGTTTAGATTGTAATTATTTAAGAAGCCTAGTAAAAAGTTATTTTTAACAGGATTATTATTTGCAGTGATATAATTGGATAAATCCTCTGTTTATATAGAATTTGTAGTTTTTCTAGATAGATAAGTAACATAGATAAAGCAAGTTTTTATATATAACAAAAATAACTGCTGCAACCTGGAAATCATTTTCTATTTTGAGAGTAGGATCTTCTTTGGGTCCTATACTTTATACACAACGTACCAGATAAAAAAAAAAACTGGTGCCCTCACCTGGTGCCCAAAGGAGTCGTTCATCCTGTCACATGGTACAGAGCATACAGTGTCATACATTACCACACTGTACTGTAAAGGCACTACTATACCGCCAATCCCTGATAATCCACGTTCACTAATACAGCATACCCCAGGGTACAAACGGGTTAGGGACTGAAGTGTTTCGTTCTAAAGTTGATTTGTATTAAGTCGGAACCAAAATATTTAGTACATTATGTTGTGTAATTATAGGCCGGAAAAATCACCAAAGCAGGTATAGGCAGGTATATGTCCCCCCATATCAGCTATAGGCAGGTATAATGTCCCCATACAAGTATATGTCCCCCCATAGCAGGTTTAGGCATGTATATGTCCCTCATAGGCAGTTAGGCAGTTATTCCCCCATAAGTTTATTCCCCCCCCATAGGTAGTTATGGTCCCCCCAAAGGTAGTTAATGTCCCCCATAAGCAGGTATAGGTCCCCCATGAGTTTATGTCCCCCCATAGGCAGGTGATAGGTACCCCCATAGGCAGTAAAGTCCCCCTAGGAATGTAGTACCCCCATAGCAGGATGTTTCCCCCCAATAGGCATTTAATGTCCCCATAGGCAGTTATGTCCCCCATAGTAGGTATAGGCCCCTCTGAGCAGTATAGTGGTTCCCACATAGCAGGCATAGGCCCGGTATAGGTTCCCCCATAGCAGAATAGGTCCCCATAGCATTTATAGCAGGTATAGGTCCCTATTAGCATGTATAGCAGGTAATATGTCCCCCATATCAGGTATATGTCCCCCATAGCAGTATAGGCAGTTATGTCCCCCATAGCAGTATGTGTCCCCATAGCAGTATAGGTCCCCCAAAGGTATAAATGTCCCCCATAGGCAGTTATAGGTCCCCCTTAGGCAGGTTATAGGTCCCCCCATAGGCAGGTATAGGTCCCCCATAGGGCAGTATGTCCCCCATAGCAGTTATGGTCCCCCATAGGTAGTTATGTCCCCCATAGGCAGTTAAACCCCCATAGGTATTATGTCCCCCATAGTAGTATAGATAGGCTTATTTAAAAAAAAAAAAACAACAGAATACCACCACACTCCCCCCAGCCTCACCTCCGGCTGCCGTCCTTCCGCACAGGCCGGTGAATGTCAAATCAGGCCCCGCAGGCAGCGAGATGACATCGCACGCTCCTATGCCGGAGACTCCGAAGGTCCGCAAGTCTGCTTGCGGCCTTCCGGAGTTCTATAGCGGAGCAGGAGCGCTCGCACTCCTGCTCCGCAATATAGGCTTCGCTCTATGCGCTCCCGGGAGGAGTCGCATATATCGAAGTGATCCCCGCCGTGCCTGGGGACATGGTCAGTGCCCCGGACGCCGACAGGACCGGAAGTAAGCTGCATGTCCGCTCCCCAAGGATTCGCATGCAACTGCGAAGATCGCTGACAGCGCCCGGGCCACCGCACTGTTCGTAACTAGGGGACAGACGTAAGTCGGAACGACGTAAGTCGGGGACTCACTGTACATATGTTTTACAAATAAATGTTTGTAATTGGTTGGATATTCCAGTCAATCACATGTGCCGCAGGATCCACAATTCTGGTACATTGTTATGTTGAGAGTGGGTTTTCAAGTACCCATATCCCAGGAATACCATTACATTCTGAAAATATTGTATCCTGAGGCCAATATAACTTGAGGGACCACTGTACATATACGGTTAAGCCCCTCACTACTCTAGACCACCAGAGATATTGGGTATTAACCAATAAACCCCTCTAGACTTGCATCTCTACCCCTTAACCACCCAATGCAATAATATATTATATAGTACATCCAGAAAGCATTATGTGAAACACCCCTTTAAAAATCCCATATTTGCTTATGAACATTGTACTTTTTGAAGAGATAAACACAGTTCTGGCTTTCTACTCCAATATGTGGGTTCAGCTTTGTCTTTTCATTGATGCTGAAATATAGATTATGATTATTGTGCATTACTGTGGTTAAGTTTAAATTCAGTCTGACATTGCCACCCACAAATTTTATTGATACAACCCATGGAACCAAAACATTGTTAACATTGTGAAACTTTACATGCCCTGTTGGTGTCAGTAGTAATTCGTTTGCAGCTTATATTTTTGCGTCAAACTAAACCTATATCTGACTTAGCACCCAAATAAGATGGAAAAAAAGAATCGTGATGAAAGGGAAGAGAATTTGTCTGTCATTCAACAACAGACAGAAGTCACCCAGGAAAGCAGTTACAATGAGAAGCAGCAATTAACAGAAGAAGAAGAAGAGCTGGCACTTCTACAGGAAATAACCAATGCTGTGGTCAGTATCCCTCCAGCTTTTACTATTACCCATTATCATCTCTTTCCACTAGATAAGAAAACATTAATTGTGAAGGAAATGCAAAGGAAAGTTCAATAAAGATGAATTGGGAATTTAGTAAGTCATTAAAGGGGTGTTCTCACAATGCTGTTTCACGGAGCCTGCTCTTCACTCCCAGCTTCAAGCTCCCACTTCCCTTTCAGGCTGGGGGTGGTTCTACAGCAGTGATTGACATATTAGGTCTGCTATTCCCCTGCTGCGCCCTGTAAGAGGGAACATTGGTGATCAACATTCCCGGCCACTTGTCTAAGATCAAGTGTAGTATCTGTCTTAACATCCCCTGGCGGAGAAGACAGCTCGCTAGTACGTGGAAATGTGTCCCAAGCCAGAAACACACAGGAGTATGGGAGGGATGTAACGCTGCTACTAATGGAGAAGTAGTTCAGCAGGGCTCCCATCCCTCCCCCCCCCCACCTCCAGGATCGAAGCCAAGATGGTTTGAGGGGATTTTGAAGCCGTAAGTGCATTGTGCCCCCGGATTGACGACCCTGGGGTGCCTGAACGCACTTTAACTTTCACCTCCCTCGAGCACACATCCTTATTCCCCGGCCTTCTGGCAAGGAAATAGGGAAATTTTTATAATTTCCGGCCGGATGTCCGAGCAGTTAGTTATTTAATTTTTTTTTTCCACGTCACTGTGTGTTCACGTGTGTCACATTTTGTATGTAGGATCGAAGGATGCGTACCCGTTTTAGGATCCACCTGAGGTCAAATGGAGAATGTGCGCCCTAAGGCTCCCTTTCCCTCCCCTTCAAACCCCGCACACTTCGAGTTGGCCACCTATATGGCACTTTGCCTTGATGTTTGTTTTTCCTGAAGGCCAAATGCAAGTATACTGGGCTCTACTCCGCTTCAATTGGTGGAGCCCCTACCGATTGAGACCTCATGACGGATGCCTTCTGTTCCGGAAGGAAGCACCGTGAACTCCTCTTCAGCTTCGGTAGTTCGGATCAATTTTGTTTAACCTCGTGAGGTACCTTCGTCCGGCGAGAAACCCTAAATTCTAGGTTTTTTGGGAACCCATTGCTTTAAGTAGGCCTAACGACAGACCGTATCCTCAATGCACTGTTTTTGTGTGGCACTTTTGTTGCACTTTTTTTTGTGCATTTTGGTGTTAGCACGTATTAGGGCTTTCAAGGTTTTAACAGTAAGGCTACAGAACTCTAAAGCGTCAAAGTTTGTCAGTAAGAAACATAAAAAAGCTTGTATGCTGCTGATAAGATACGAATTCACAGCAAGCTGATAAGATACAGCAAGGAGTAACATCACCAACCTGAACAGGGCTCTACACAGAAATGTGACAAGTAACCTAGAGAGATAAGAACTACTCTAGATCTAAATATAAACCTACTCAATGTGATACCCCTTCTAAAGTGAGTCAGTCATGAAATTCAATCTCTTAAAAGGCCTGTCACTCCGCCACTATATTTTTCAGTCTCAACAATGCCTGTGTCAAATCTGCCTTTTCTTCTATTCTTGTGTTTTATGACATTTACTTTGGCAGAGATGACCCTGGGACTCATCTGCAGCAGCTTATGATGCATGCACATAATGGCAATAAAGCCCAGGACAGTACACCTCAATTCACTGCACATGAAAACGGAGAAACAGGCGGATTTGATGAAGGCATATTTGAGACAATAATCCACAGCTACATAATGTCATGCTAGTGGTTCAGTGGCCCTAAACAAACTTACATGTTGTCTGCGAATGATGGTATCTATAAGGCGCCCTAATAATGCTTTCCTGTTAGGTGGAATTGTACCCTTTAAATACACCCTAAATGCCTTTTTGAGATCAGATGTGCGCTGTATGTGAATTTGCAAGATATAAAAATAATATTACAGATAAAAAAAAATATGACTTAAAAGGAACTTATTAGGTGGTTTATGCTGCCCTATCTGAGAGCATGGATGTGGACAGAGGCCGAAGATAGCGGAGCTTTTGTGATATATAATACAGGGTTATATGATTAGAGGTGTAGGAAGCTGAGCCTCCTGTGATATATAGGGTTATATGATAGAGGAGAGAAGTGAGCTTCATGTGATATATAGGGTTATATGATAGAGGAGAGAAGCTGAGCTCTGTTGATCTGTAGGGTTAAAATGTATAGAGGTAGAGGAGCTCTGTGATATTTAGGATTATATGATAAAGAGATGTAGATGGAGCTCTGAGATACCCATTATTTAGGGTTATATGATGAAGGGAGAGGCAGATGAGGCTCGTGTGATTTTAAGGGTTATATGATAGTGGTGGGGAGAAAGCTAAGATCTGTGATTATATTGGGGTAAATGATAGAGGATAGAAGCTGTGATCTGAGTATTATATTGGGTTATATGATAGACGAAATGAGCTCATCTCTGTGATATATAGGATTATATCATAGAGAAGAGAAGCTGAACTCAAGTGTATAGGAACTTGGGAATTGGATTATTTTCTGAGTAAAAGCAGGTGGAAATCCTGTGTGTAGAATCCTTAAGCTGTCAATCACTGTATGTGTGTGGGGTAAGTATGACTTGCAACATTGTCACTTATGGAGTCCTAACAGTATTTTCTCTGCTTTTAACTCAGTAATCCTGCTCTAAAACTTACAAGTAAATATATCATAAAGTTCAACTTCTCTCACTCTATCATATCCTGCTCTCAGATAGGGTAGCATAAACCAGCTGACATGTTCACTTTAACTTTTTGTAGGTTATTCATGTATAATATTACCAACTGTTAGGTATAGAAGGAACTCTCCTGCTATTTCATTCCTTCCTACTATTAGCGCACCAGCAGGTCGTTTCCTGTGTTATGTTCTGACCTTCTGTGTGTGGTCTGTGTTTGGTTTGGTTGAGGGGTCTCGGCATGACTAACTGCTCAGTGTACTTGTCTGGTTAAATAAACCTGGCGTTGCACCTGAGATTGTAGTATATTATTAATCTCTATAAGAGCTCAGATAAAAAAGGTCTTTGTTGCAGAGTACGTACGAGCTGTGTGTTAGTCCTTGTCTAGTTGTGATGTGTTTCTTCACGTCTATTGACTAATTCAGTTTTGTCATGCTGTGTATCTTGTTATTTCTTATTTTAATGATGTTCAACCAAGTTCTAGAGTATATAGCTATTAAGAAATAATAGATTTGGTGTTTGTTTAGTTTCTATTGGGCCCTGACCTTGAGTTGCTAGAACAGCTTGCTGCATTAGTCAGTTGTAGCTTAGGGACATTGTTTAAGGGAAAGCTTTAAGGTTAAAGGGGTTTTCTCATTACAAGAGTGATTCAGCTTTTCAACATGTAGGGAAAAGGATATGTAAAACTACTTACAAATCATTGTTGCTTTGATGTTGCACCTGTAGTCAGAAGATAAGATCGATTTTACTCTGTTACCAATCCCACATCTCCCTTTCTGATTCAGACAAATAGCAGGAAGTGACCATCACGCCATGGTTTCAGAAGGAAGCGATGAGTCTTTTAATCTCTTATAAAATGTTTATTGTTTACATTTGATAAACACTTGTTTTCACTCCTTGGAGCTCTGTAGCTTTGTTTACTACAGATTACATTTCCTGCGTTATGTCACTGAAACAGGGACTCAGCTTAGTTATAGACGGAGCAAAACTAAGTTAATCACTGATGTCCTAGGACATCCACAGCCCTGACCAGGAACTATGTGAGGCACTGGAAGTTGGATCTTAGGACTCTGTGAAACAGCAATGTGACGCAAAAACCCCTTTTAACTTTAGTGGAATAGATTCCCAGTGTTAGGGGCTTTAACAGTTAAGTACAGTTATGGCTATTACGCTCTCATGTTTCTGGAGTGAATCCGCATGTGAATCTCCACCTGTCAACATCCACTCAGTCCATTTGCTGACTCATCCAGTGGTGAATCTTTGTCTTTGACTGAGATACATTTTATAGTGTTTTTAATTATGGCTGCTGATGTACTTCACTGCTTGTTTTTGTTGTTGTTTTGGAGATACCAACACAGATTCACCCTTAAACAGTGAAACGTTACAGGCTGACTGTGGTCTCTATAGACCCGGTGGTGCCCTTGTTCCTGTGTCTTGTCCATTTGTGTACCTTACAGTTAGTATGTTGCCTTGATAGGTAACTGTTAGATCTAAATTCACTCCATCGGACTGTAATGCATAACATCCCCAACATTTAGAGACTGCAAATACGGGACACATTAGCCACGGCCTCAGGCCAACGCACCAAAACATAATGACATCATCAGGCCACACCGCTGACACACAACCACAAACCTATATGAACATTCTCAACCCAGGCAACGCCTTTAACCACACACCAAACAAAAATTCATCGCCCTGCCCTCACAGAAGACAGTCGCACACAAACAGTGGTCGCCACTGGGTTTCGTATATATTGTTTTTATATAAAGTAATGTATTTATATATACAAAAGATCCATACAAATAGGCTGTCAGACCAACTGTTCCCTGTGAGAATGTTTTTAACGCTTTATAATTGTCATTACAGTGACCACATGTGATACCGCTCGTCCAGGGAACAAATTGATCCATGTAATGTTAATGACCACACCAAGATTAATATTATAATGATAAAGTATTAAAGAGATCAAATTTTTTCCAACCAAACCATGGAACAACATCACCAGCACATAGTAACTGAATAATACCCAACATCATAACCACATACATTGACCACTCTACCATAGTGACTGAATAATACAGCCATACTGATCCTGAATATGATCCAATTACACTCTACCAACATTCCTGCCAATACAGTGACCATATGGGGGTAATAGCATTTGTTGTACACAGGCTCTGACAGGAATGTTATACCCACCATACAGTGACTCATATAGTGGTAGGTACCAGTGTGATACAGGCTCTGCAGGACTGTATATACCACAATGCACATGTGACCATATGGGGGTTAGATACCAGTTGTACACAGGCTCTGCAGGAAATATAAGGGATGACAGTACAATACAATTTATTGACTCACAGGTGAGTCTTCTCTGTTGGGAGTCGTTTCCCTTTCGCTCCATTCCTTCCACACAGACCACCATGTTGACCAGTTTCCCACGCATCCCGTCCCTGCAGTAATGTAAACCACCCCACGAACATTTTAGACCTCTTGCACTTCTCAGCACCTCCTACAAAAAACTTCCACCATCTGTACAAAACTCCTCATCATGCTGATAGCTATGGGTAGGTGAGTATGGGGCAACAGGCAGGTGGTCAGGGGGTTATAGGGTTTCAGGTGAGGGTTGTATTTTTGTCGATACTAGGCCGCAGGGTGTGAAAGAGGAGGTAAAGGCCACAGCTTACAGCCCCAACCCCCTTAAAATCCTGGGGGGAGACAGAAGTGACCAACCCTCAGAGATGGTGTTTGTGGGCCATTCCCTGCACCCAGGGATAATCAGCCCACAGCCGTGAACCTTCAAGGGATGCAGGGAATGGAAGGATAATACTTATTGGATTTCGTTAGGACTACGTTCGCGACCAGCCGTTTAGAGTATACTATTTATAAAAAACATGGTCAGCGAGAGCCGGTGTCAGGAGTTTAATTATATAAACATGCTTTTTTATTGGTTTCTGTGTTTGTTTTTTTTCCATTTTTTCCAGTGATAGGTAGTGGATGTGTCTCTGGACGCCTCTTTATTAATTTCGATCGGGCTTGGTGTCAGACTGCGGCAGGTTTTTTGTAAACCACAAGGCCGGACACTTAACCCCGGGTAATAATTAACTCAAGTACTCAATCACACAGGCTTGGTAACCCAGGAAGAAGCTGTGGTAACCATCAAGCAAGTGGACCCTTATATGTAAGGGTCTGCTTCTGGGCCGGCCTGCGGGCTGGGTACTCTTGGAATAGGAAGGGAACGTATTGATGGTTCTTCAAAATCTCCGATAGTTTTCACGGCTGCAGCATGTTGGTTTTACACTTGTGGTTATGGAAATCAGGGGGAACCCACACGTTGTGTTTGTTTTTATTTTCGAAAGTCATTGCATTTATTGAGAATACCTTACAGTGGGCACCTACTGTTGTTAATTTTTCATGTGGATGCCCGTGTGTCAGATTCTCACTAGAAATAAACTTAAATAACAATTAATTTTCACGAGAAACAAAACGACGTGCGGGTCCCCCCCAATTTTACCTTAACAAGCCCAGGGTAAATCCGACAGCGGCAGCCTGATATCTATCAGAATGGGAAGAAACCATCGATACTGGTCTCTTGACCATCTCTAAAATACTAGAGCCTGTAGCTGCTCCAGTAGTGGACCATCACAATTAGAGGTCCTCCTCTGACGGTTATCGGCTCTTCCAGCACTCCTGATGTCGTTGGGCCTTGGGTAATAGTCATCGGGGTAGTGTCAGGCATTTGGCAACCAACGGTATACTCTCGTCTGACTGACAACCAAGGCCCCAGCGATAAGTAATGGAGAGGGTCATCAGATACCGCCATACTATACTGGAAGTCAAATGGAAAAAAACACCACAGAAACAGGAAAAAAACACTTTATTTAAATAAACACTCCCGAACAAACAGACCTCGTTATCACAATTTTATAAAGAATTAGATGTAACATAACCGTCCGACGTGTCACAACGAATCACGACATAGTCCAAAGGGGAAACTGTAAAAAAGATTTTAACAATAACCCTTACAATGTGAGGCCTCACCCAGCTTTACGGATGATGAATAGCCTATTCACAGTGCAACAGGAAATAATGCGGGGGCGTTGCGATATCCCCCACTAGCAGGTCTGTCCAGGAAAGTGGGTGCTTGCTAGTCGGGGAGATGTGTCACCCAGACTTCATTGGGTGCTGAATTCAGTCATTACACTCTGTTGGCCTGGAAAGTTGGGGTGACATACCCACAGCAGTTGTCCAGGTAATGAGATTGAGTGAACTAGCAAGCACCTATCTTTCATGGACACCTGCTGTGGATGGGTTTGTTCACCCAGCCTTTCCCGCATGCTGAATGAGCTATCCAGCACACGGGAAAGCTGAGTGGCAACCCCATTCCCCCACAGAAGGCACTTCGCTTTCCCTGGAACACCTGCTGTGGAGAGTTTTAACCTAGCTTTCCCACATTGCTGGATAGGTATATTCAGCACCCAGGGGAAAAGCTGAGTGGCAACCATCCGCACAGAAAATCATCCTAGGCTTGTACTCTGGTCACCCGCTGTGGAGGATTGTACCTAGCTTTCCTACTTATGCTGGATAGGTTTTTTTCTGCTTATGGGAAGCTGGGTGACATGATTCAGACAGCAGGCGTCCAGGTTAAGGCTAGGTGGGGGTAGGCCTGATGTGGGGGATGGGTGCCACTCGTGCTTTCCGGGTGCTGGAAAATGCATTCCGCTTGTGGCGTAAAGCTGGGTAGGCCTTAGGGAAAGGGAGGGATAAAGTGTGTAGTGTGGGCGGGGGGGGTCAGAAGACGTAAAAGGAGGGGGGTCTGGGGGGAAGGGGATAGGAGATGGGGGGGTTAAGTGGAGTGGTTTCAGTGTTGGTTCAGGGAGAAGGGGTTGAGTGTCTGGGTGGGTTGAGTTGGGGTCGTACAGTTGAGGTGGGGGGTGGGCAATGTTGTCGGGACGGGAGAAGAAGGGAGGGTACTGTGTGGGTTTCAGGGAGGCGGGGCGGGCAAAATTGAAGGATAGTGAGGGTTTACTGGGGGGTTGTCAGAGGTGGGGTCGAGTTAGGCGTGTCAGGGGGAGAGGGGGGGTTGAGTAGGGTGAGCAAGGGGAGAGGGGGACGTTTTGTGGTGACGGTTCATGGTGGGGGAGTTTTGGGGACGGGTGGGGGTGCAAGGGGGTGGGGGGCCATTTGGAGTGTCACAGAGGGGGCTGAGTGGGGTGAGCAGGGGCTTTGTTTGGGGGTGAGCAGGGGTCGAGGGGGCTGTTTTGGCGTGTCAGGTGAGGGGGGGCTGAGTAGGGGTTTTGTCACAGAGGGAGGGGGTGCTCGAGTGGGTGGCAGTGAGCCGTTTGAAGGATTTGTCAGGGAGGGTGGTGGGGCCGACTGGTGATAGTGCAGCTGGGGGGATGGGAGCGTTTTGGGGTGTCAAGAGAGGGGGGGGTCCTGAGTGGGCTCTTTTTTGGCGGGGCCTGACTAAGCAGGCGAGAGGAGGGGCCGTTTTTAGAAGGGGGAGGTTAGCACGGGGAGGGGCTTTTTTGGGGGGCGTATGAGCGCGGGGAAGGGCCGTTTTTTTTGGGGCTTAGCCAGGGGGGAGGGGTGCCTAGGCGTTCCGTTTTATGGGGGGCTGAAGGGGGTGAGGGGGGCCCTTTTTGGGGGGCTTAGCAGGGGGGAAAGGAGACGTTTTTTGGGGGGCACTGAGAGGGGAGCGGGGGCACGTCATTTTTTGGGGGGCTGAGTAGGGGGAGGGGGGCCGTTTTTTGGGGGAGGGCTTAGCAGGGATGAGGGGGCCGTTTTTTGGGGGGTGCTGAGCAGGGGGGAGGGGGCCGTTTTTTGGGGGCTGAGCAGGGGTGAGGGGGCCGTTTTTTGGGGGGGGGCTGAGCAGGGGGGAGGGGGCGTCTATTATTTTTGTATGCATACTTACAGGACTTTGAAATAATTTTTTTGGGCATGTATAATTTGCTTGACATGTATTTAAGCACAAACAATTTTCCATGCTCATCATTTTTTTTTTATTGCCCCCCCCCCCCCCCCCCCCCCCCCCCCCACTATAGACATTACTATTATTTCTCTACAGTCTAAAGATATCACAAAGGGGAAGGGGAAGAAGAAAGCCAAAAATGAAAAGACACACAAACCAGAGAAAGCTCCAGGTTCACCAGCCAAGAAAGTAAATCAGAAAGCCGGAGCCGACCAAGGAAAAGCTGCTTTTCTTGCTGGTAAGTGATTTATTAGAACCTGTGGGACCTTCTGTAATAGAAGCTATCAACTATGGGGAATATGGCTTTTATCCATGAGAAAATTCACTGGATTCTTTAAATGGGAATTCTACCTAATATTCCAAAAGGAAGATTGCAAAAAGAGAAAATGGCGTGCGTCAAAGATTTTAAGTGGTCAATCATTTCCAGTGTAGTTCTGATGTTCCATGAATTACTATAGTCTTGTATTTGGAGAATCAGTGGGTTCCCAGCCTGTGACCTCTACAGATATTACTGACAGATTTTAGGTGTAGTTCCCCAGTAAGTTAGTTGTACAGAGTGCTTGTATGGATTGGTAAGGGACTTTCATAATGTTGCCTTTCAAGTAAGGGAAACTACATGTAGAGCGTGATATCTATGGATTTAGCTCTAGAAATAAGCAATCGGCTTCCTACTCGGGACATTGATGTTCTGCCAGGTCTATCCCAGTATACTGCTATTTTTATTCTAATGGGTCCCCCCCCCCCCCCCCCAACAGACTGGACACCCTTATAAAGCACAATAGTAATGGCTGGACACAAGTCCAACATACTGCAATTCTCTTATAAAATATCATTATGCTTATGACATGCCAGAAGTACAGTGCTAGAGGTTTTTCTAGGGGACTTACATATTAATGACTCTATCCTTGCAATACGTTCTCTCAAAATTTAACCAAACAATGCAAACCTTCACAGATTGGTCCACAGCACAATGACTAACAGGCCTCCCTCATGCTCCTTTTCATGATGGACAACATGATTTGCATGGATGATGATTTTGATAGGCTATCAGCAATTCCATTCTGGGGGACAGAGACCAGGGAAAGTTTCAGAGGACACGGCTAACTTTCATCAAGCATGTTGGCTGGATCTCATATCTTTCTTATCAATAAAGGGCTGCAAATGTGAATTAGTCCTAAACAGGTTAATACTTGAGGGCACAATGTGCATAAACACTAACCATAAGACATCCACAAGACAAGCAACGAAAGGCACATGTAAACAATACATTGGGGCACATTTAATAAGGCGTCCTCTGTTGTGCCCAAGAATTAGTACATGCTTTAGTCACTACATTTACTATGTGTTAAGTCAGTATTCTAGAACAATTCTGGGCGACATGTATGAACAGCCGGCTGCACCAGTTTTCCGGTGTACTTTGAGCCAAAAAGAAGTATATGAAACAGCGCAAGCTCCAAACTTATCGCGATTAAGTGCCTTCTGTAATGCACCAAAGTCTATTTTTAGTGCGGCTAAAGATTAGGGGTGTTCTGGGGGCGTTGCATCACATTCATAGAAGTAGGACACATTTTGATGATACTCTGTGATGACACAAATCTAGGTAGTGCAGAAACAGTTCTTAGAACAGCCAGTTAGAAGGTGGTCTGCCTGAGCCAGACTTGTCGTATTTGCTCTACACTTCGCCTGTATGTATTGACTGCAGAAGAACAGCTTCATACATTCTGGCGCATTCTCCACTGCCTTAAAGAGATTTAGAACTGGCCTGTCGGCACCAGGATTCATACATGTCACCCTTCTGTGACCCGTCCAACAAAGGGGTGTGACCTCCGTAAAAGGGGTGTGGTTTGTTCAGAAACACTTTAAGCGACATGTCCGAAAATTGACGTCGCCGTGGCGGTTTTTAGGTGCAGTGTAAAGTGTGCCTGAAAGTAAGATCCCCTCAAAAATCTGCCGTCTGGTATACCTTGCATAGTAAACTTAATGCGCCTAAAAAGTCACATTGTGCAATCAATGCGCAGAGTGTATCATTGCTAGTGTACGTAATGTGCCTCAATAGGCGCATTGCTTTACGAAGGCACATAACGTATCATTACTAGTGTATGTAATGTGCATTGCATTGTGGAGGCGCACAGCTTATTATTGCTACTATATTTAATTCCCCTTTTTAGGCGCAGTACAGTGTGTTGTGCCCGGCATATAAAGCGCCTAGTTTTGGTATATTACATTTCATTTATATCGAATATGGCCTCAAAAGTTTTTTGGCCGCAAAATACATCAAAACTATGGAAAATTCGTATTGGGACATGTCGCCCTTGGTGTGCGCCAAAAATGCACCAAAATGCCACATTTTTGGCGCAGTTAATGGCATAAAACTAATTAGTATAGCGTGATGATACATTTACAACTTCCCTAGCTTTTTGACTCTTTGTAAGGGTTCAGGCACAGTTGACCCTTGTTCCCCTGCTGCATTGATTGGCGTGGATACTGTGTATATTTTTTGTACTCTACGTGGAAAAATAGAAGAAAAACACTCGGCACTCACCATATGACGTAAAAATTTCTTCCTTTATTTCAGCGAAATATCCCGTGGAGGGGCAGACACTGGAAGCGTCGTAAAACAGGCAACAGCTGTTTCGCGCTTACTCGCGCTTTTTTCTCGGCCACTACGAGAGCGGCGTGTTCACGCCCTTTAAAAAATTCCCGTTGTTTGGATCACATGACATCCATACGAAACATGTAACAAAACATCTATCTAATATAAAAAATTTTAAAACACTTACACTACAAAAATGAAGAAAGTTTATTACGATCATTCGACCTATTTCTTCCCAATGTCTCAGTCCCTCATTAACCATTGAGCCTCGCATTGGGAAAAGACGGGTATGTCTATCTACCCCATTTGCTGGAGAAAACACTCTCTGTAAACCTGCAAAGCGTAACTCGGAAACATTGTTATTATGTTCCTCTTTCATGTGTTGAATAAAACCTCGGGGAACCTTTCCCTGTTTTTAAAGAGTAAATGTGTTCCCTTATTCTTTTAAATAAGGGTCTATAGTTTTCCCTATGGTAAAAAATCCGCATTACACCATTGGCATAAACTACAAAATCCGACCTGCATGTTATAAGCTGATTTCCCTTTACAGTTATCTCTCCCATCTTCAACTCTACACTTAGTATCCATATATTTACAAAATGAGCAACTGCCACATTTATAATTACCTTGTGGTATAGATTTCATCCACCAGTTATTTTTTGGATGTCTCAACCTGCTCTTTACTCATTCATCTCTCAAATTTCTACATCTTTTAAATGATAAATATTGGGGGGTTGTTCTGTTTTCCTCCTTTAATGGGGGTCACTTTGCAAAATATGCCAATGTCTTCTTATGGTGTTTCTTATTCTATCCGCTAGGGATTATATCTAAACGTATCACGCAAAGTATCTTTACGTTTAGATATAATCCCCTAGCGGATAGAATAAGAAACACCATAAGAAGACATTGGCATATTTTGCAAAGTGACTCCCAATTAAAGGAGAAAACAGAACAACCACCAATAGTATCATTTAAAACAGGGGTCCTCAAACTTTTTAAACCGGGGCCGGTTCACAGTCCCTCAGACCATTGGAGGGCCGGAATATAGTTTAAAAAAAAAGTTTACTTTGGGGTCGAACGATTACGGCGATACCCAATTTATATAGTTTTTCATGTTGAAGCGTTTTTTTTTAAAATAAAGTTTTTTATTTTGTAAAAAAATATTTAGCATTGCTATCTTCTGAGGGCCATAGCTTTTTTTATTTTTCTTATACAGAGCTGTTAAGGATTTTTTTTTGCGGATAACCAGTTTACTTGGTGTCACGGGCATTTATATGGCTTTTTGATCCTTTTACCCTTTTTTACATCTAGGGATAACAAAAATCACAATTCGACTTTTTTACGGCGTTCACCTGCAGTTAAATAACATGAAGATTTAAGGGCATTTTTTTCATCGTGGCAATACCAAATAGCTTGCTTTTTTTTTGGGATCTTTTTCGGGTAAATGGTTGTTTGTAAAGGGGAAAAAGAGCATGTAGTGTTTTTTTTTGTTTTTTCATTTTTTTTTTTCATTTTTTACCCACGGGGGTTTTTGCATCGGTATATCAGCATTGCGGGTCACTCCCATGACAACTTTGTAGAATTCCCAATGCTGACCACTTTTTCTTATAGTTTCCCCAGCTCTCCCAGATGACAAGTGTCTTAAAATAATCAGGATGGGTGCCGGGAAAAAGATACCTGCAACGAGACAAATTGTCACCTGGGAAAACTGTGGGAATCATAAAAAATTTGGTCCGACATTGTGAACCCCCACAACACTTCACCCGCTTCCCAACCCTGAAAGCAAACATCACGGGGACTGGAAAGCACATTACAATCCAAAAAATTTAGGGTTTTTAAAAAAAGGGGGGCCCCCTTCCGAAAATTTTGGCTCCTGCCCTGACTCGGGGGTTTGGGGGGGAATGGGGGCTCCTGCCCTGGTCTGGAGGAGGGGGGCTCCTGCCCGGGGGGAAAGGGGGCTCCTGCCCTGGTCGGGGGAGAGGGGGCCCCTCCCCTGGTCGGGAGGAGAGGGGGGCTCCTCCCCGGGGTCCTGGAGAAGGGGGGGTGCCCCCCCTGGGGGAGGGGGGGGCCCTCCCCCGGGGTCTGGGGGAGGGGGGGGCTCCTCCCCGGGTCTGGGAGGGGGGGGGGGCTCCTGCCCGGGTCTGGGGGAAGGGGGGCCCTCCCCGGTCTGGAAAAATGGGGCTTCGCCCGGGGGAAGGGGGCTCCTGCCCTGGAGAGGGGGGGGCTCCTCCCCGGGAAGAGAGGGGGGCTCCTCCCCTGGAAGAGAGGGGGGGCTCCTGCCCGGGGTCTGGAGGGAGGGGGGGCTTCTGCCCGGGGGAAAGGGGGGGGGCCCTCCCCGGGGAAAGAGGGGGGCTCCTGCCCTGGGTCTGGAGGAAGGGGGGCTCCCCCCTGGAGGAAGGGGGGGCCCCTCCCCCGGGTCTGGAGAAGGGGGGCTCCTGCCCTGGGTCGGGGGGAGGGGGGGGGCTCCTCCCCTGGGTTTGGGAGGGGGGGGCTCCTGCCCTGGTCGGAGGAGAGGGGGGGGCTCCTGCCCGGGAGGAGAGGGGGGCTCCGCCCGGAAGAGAGGGGGGGCTCCTGCCCTAAAGAAGGGAGGGCTCCTCCCCCTGGTCGGGAGAGGGGTGGGGGGCTTCTGCCCTGGGGGAGAGGGGGGGTCCTGCCCTGGAAGAGAGGGGGGGCTCCTCCGGGTCGGGGGAAAGAGTGGGGCTTCTGCCCGGAGGAGAGGGGGGGCTTCTCCCCTGGAGGGGGGGGGGGCCCTGCCCTGAAGAGGGGGGGGGCTCCTGCCCGGGAAGAAGGGGGGGCTTTTTTGCCCTGGGTCTGGGGAGCTTCTGACCTGCACTCCGTTTGGCTCCTCCCTGCCCTGTGGTTTCTCTCCTTGGGGGAAATGCTGAGGACTGACCTCACATCCGCCGGAAAAGTCAGCCTCGGGGCCCCTGGATGCGGACTTGGGGGGGGGGACACTATGGACTGATGGGGGGGTGCCTGAGGCGGGCACTTGCATAATGGGAGGTGTCTGGGAAGGGAGGGGGGCGGAACACTGCAATTTTTACATTCGATTCCGCCCCCACCCCCCACTCACAGACACCTCCCCTATACTGCAAAATGTCCGCCCTCAGGGAAACCCCCCTCAGCTCCATATGTCCGCCCCCCCCAACTGGCCCCTGCTGTTGTGCTTTTTCACGATCACTCTCATGTTTTTCCTGTCCCCCGCCCCCACACCCCCTAAGATGGGGGGTGCTGTGGGCGGGGGACGGGGGAAGGCATCGTGAACAGCGCAACGGCAGGGCCAGCCTTAAGCAACGCCCATGAAAAGGGGGAACTTCCCCCCCCCCGCGCCACCGCCGGGCCTTGCTAAGTCCCGATCGGGGCGGGGGCCCATGGGAGGGCGGGGCCATAAAAACCCCCGGGCCGCAGCGGCCCCGCCCAGTTTGAGGACCCCCCGATTTTTAAAAGATGTAGAAATTTGAGAGATAATTGTAAAGACAGTTGAGACATCCAAAAAAAAACTGGTGATGAAAATCTAACCACAAGGGAATTAAAATGTGGGGTGCTCATTTGTAAATATAGGGGGTATATGAGATTGAAGAAGAGGATAACCTTAAGGTAAATAGCTTATAACATGCAGGGCGGATTTTTGTTTATGCTATATGGTAAAGCGGGTTTTATAACAAGGGAAAACTATAAGCCCCCTTTTTAAAAAAAAAGGGGAAAACATTTACTCTTTAAAAACAGGGAAAGGTTCCCCGAGGGTTCTTCAACACATGAAAAAGGAACAAATAACAAAGTTTTCCCAGTTTACCTTTTTCAGGTTTTTTCAGGAGGTTTTCTCCCGCAAAGGGGTAGATAAAATACCCGTCTTTTTTCAATCGAGGCCAATGGAAAAAATGAGGGGAGACATGGGGGGAAAATAGGTTTAATGTCGTAATGACCTTTCTTCATTTTTTTTTTGGGAAGTGTTTTAAAAAATTTTTTTATATTTGATAAGTGTTTGTTACTTATTCCCTATGGATTCATGTATCCAAACAATGGGGGAAGTTAAAGGGGGGTGGACACGCCGCTCCCCGATGGCCGAGAAGAAGCGCGACAAGCCGAAACAGCTGTTCCTGTGTACGATCCTTCCATGTCCCCGCCCTCCACGGGGTATTTTCTGAAATAAAGGAAGAAATTTTTTTCATAGGTGGTGCCCATGTTTTTCTTTTATTTTTCCACGTATATTCAAAGGACTATTGCTGTTACACTCAGAGCACCTCATTTTACGTCTTTGTTTGTGGATTGCATGGGAGTACTGAACCATATCTAAGGTGTAATTGGCAGTGCCGGGGCATTAACTCTTTCCTACACGATTTTTTGTACTCTTCTTATTGTTTTTCATTTTAGCACAATGGGGGATGGCATGAAGGTTTTTTAAAACTATTGAAAACCCCTTTACATTCTTGCTAAAAACTTTTTGGTAGTTTGCTATACCAGGTGCTATTCTCGCCCAGTTATCTCACATCTTCTCATGTCTCATCTTCCATTCTCATTGTATTTTACAGGACAACCCAAAAATAAAAGAGAAAGCAAAATATCTTTTCCAAATAAACCATCAGAACAAGTTAAAGTAGAAGAAACCATACATGAGACACAGGAAACACCTGAAGAGATACAAGAAGAGGAGGACAATGATACAGAAAAAGAAAGTGAAGACTCTTATCCTTTTATAGAATTCCGTGAGAGAACCCCAACCCCAACCCAGACCAAAGAAATTCATTCTAAAACAGACACAAGTGTAACACCCAAGACGTCCAACCAATCACCAGGACAGGTGACTGCCACACTAGAAGTGACAAGCCAAACCAATGAAGATGATAATGCCAGTAGTGAAACATCAGAGGTATGCTCTTCCACTTTAATCACAGCAAACTTTTCGAAATAAATGTGATCACTTGGATGGCCTTCACTATGACC
Source organism: Phyllomedusa bahiana (assembly GCA_025379985.1). NCBI lineage: Eukaryota > Metazoa > Chordata > Amphibia > Anura > Hylidae > Phyllomedusa > Phyllomedusa bahiana. The sequence continues at coordinate 3,585 of JAODAL010018964.1, read as the reverse complement.
TGTCATGCTCGACGGGTGGTGGATCCGCTGTGTGAGAGGTAACAATAATCATACCTGGGAGCGGAGTCTAAGGAGCCCCCGAATTTCATTAGATCTTGCTGCAAGACAGGATGGACTTGGCTGCGGGAAACTCCCAGGTCACTACCCCTGATGTGGCCACTTGCGATGGTAGCCGAGGTGCCAATTAAGTACAGGAGGGTCAGGCGGAGATGTAGTCAGTGATATGGGGGCAACAGATCAAAGCAAGCGGCAGGCAGTAGAGTTGTCAGAAATGTAAGGTCAGAACCAGAAAATATGAACACAGACAAAAGTTACTAACTCACTGGAAATATACACCAATAGCTGGCAAGGAGGATAGGGGAAGTGACCTGTAAGAAAGCCCAGGGGAGACGTTATTGGTGCAAGGAAAATGAGATGGCGCGCGCTGACCCTTTAAATCACAAAATATGGAACCCGGTGCTGGGTGGGGGAGAGGTGAGGAAGGCACCAAGTCAGGTCCTCATATATTACATGCTGATTTTTTTTAAAAACTATACAAAACAGATTTCGAATATGTTCAAGTGACTGAGCCCTTAGAGAGACATTGTGGTTGTCTTTTAGCTGTACTGTTTAGGGTACTAAAGTGCTAGTAAAGTCAGTAACACCACAACAGTACTGCTCATACATCATGACAGTAGGAAATTAAGGAATTCAGGTACTGTACCTAACGCTCAGGCAGCATGATGGCTCAGTGGTCAGCACTGGAGTCCTATATTCCGACCAAGGGCAACTTCTGTATGGAGTGGGTATATTTTCCCTCTGTTCAGGTACATTAATTTTCTCTAATAAATAGCAATATCCTTATATCTGTGTATATACTGAGCTATGTGTCTCCATTAAAGGGGATGTATCACTTCATCAGTTCGGCTGTTTTCTTGAAGCTTGATTCCCTCAGTTCCTGAAATCCAGGGGGATTACTTCCCCTCCCAGCTGGGTGTTTCTTAACTGAAGGGGGATGACATCATCCCCCCTTTCACTGTTCATGCTCGCTCCCGAGTCAGTGTGTTCAACCCTCCCCCCTCCACATGTCACTGTCCTCTTCCTATGCAGTCTTATTTTGTAAGAGCTGTTTACATACCACAGGCCTGCATTCAGTCTTCTATGACCTCAGAGCACTGATCTCTTCTCCTCTCACAGCTGGAGGTTTGTTACAGTTGAATACAGTCTTCTATGAACTCTTCCAGAGCACAGCTCTGTCTCCCTTCGATGTTTACACAAGGCACTGAGGTACAAGTCTGCTGTTTTCTGATTGTAGAAGCAGCTTCAGTGTCACTGAGGAGCTGGTGGCTGTATAGAGTGAAATTGTTGCCAGCCCCTTATTCTGAGTGAGAGCGGCAGGAATGCACGCTCCTGTGAATACGACCATGAGCCAGACAGAATGTAAATTAGTAGAGCCGTCAGCCAATGAAATGCAAGGAGGTGCAATCTCACTGGCACTGCGGAACAGTGATTACACAAAACGAAGATAAGGAATACTGTGAAAACAAGACAGCTTTGCAAATGACATCCAATTGCAAAGTTGCTTGTTTTCACTTCCCCTTATTCTGAAGACCATTTAATGAAAGGATACAACCCCTTTAAGCCTTTTCCCATCAGCGTCTCCCTGCTGTCCTTCATGGACTTTAAATGCATGCTGCGTAGATCACAGACTGATCGATAAGTATACAAGAGCTATTTTTTCTAATGTTATTGGAAACATAAGTGTCTATAAAAATGGACTTTGTACTGAGTGAATAAATAGAAAAGATTTGCATCCAGTGTTCTCCTATATATGCTTTCACATTAATTTTCTCTAACTGACCAAAAATAAGAGCACTAGTTGGGTTTCTATGGCAGCTCTTGAAAATCCAAACAGGTAAATAACAGCAGAGATCACAGCCAGGAGAGCGTTGCCGAATATATTGGCACTTTCTAAAAAAATAAAGCTCTCTGAGCTTCAGACTTGCGGTCAGGGTCATCACTAGAATTTATAGGGCCGCATAGCAAAATGGAATAGGTCTCACCACCCAATGACAGGGAACTGAAACAACAAAAGAAGTAGCAATAATTAATCAAGGTATCAAGAAAAGCACAATATATCACAGAACTCATAAACTCATATAGTAACACTAGAAATCAGAAGCCACCAACATGTTATTGCACAAAATAAATACAATGTTCTAAGTCCCATAGCAGCTGCTTTGGCTTCCACAACTCTAGTTATGCTCATGCTTGCGGGTCAGGTTTGAGGAGATCACGAATGAAGTAAGTAAATGGTCTTGTACTTGTGCAGGCAGTATGGCTGGCACTTCAGTAAGCATAGTTCTTTTAAGTTGTGTTAAGTAATTTAGCCTTAAATGGGGTTGTCTCACTACATTGTTTCATCTTACCTCAGTCCTGTTTTCTTGGTTTCACTTTGAATTCAAGGGCGTGTTTTCTGGCTCCCACTAGGCTGCAGTAGAAGCCAGGTCTGTAGCTATAGCAACCAGTGCTGACAGCCTATCATTGGAGATCAAACAGGTCTGTAGCTATAGCGATCTGAGGAGCTGATGTAGCCCATACAAGAGGGGTTATCTCAGAATAGGTAGGACACTGTCAATGGAGATATATTGCAAAGTGCCTTGTTTTTGCAAGATCTTTAACATAAAAAGCCATTTTTGTAGTGAGACAACCCCTTTAAAGAGTTTTTCCCATAATTAAAAATCAGTCTACTCTTTTAAATTATGCGGAACATAATGTTTGATTTCCTCTTAGAACGTCTTCAAAGGTTTCCAGTGGTGTTGAGAAGAAACCCCCTCTAGTGTGCTGATTGTCATTGGCTAGCTTTTACTAAGGAGATGGGGATGGGACTAAGATACTGAGCATGTGTGACCACCAGTACTGACACATGATGTCAACAATCTCAAGGGGGATCAATACAACATTTTTTTAGCAAGTGCAGCTCAAAACGTATGTTTTGCATGATATGTCAGAGTAAATTCATTTTCATTTGTAAGACAAACCCTTTAATACGGTCAGCACCAGTTTTAGCTTGGCAGGCATGCATATTCAATGGGACACTGTAATCCTCATATGATCTTGGTGGATTTCACAAATGTTGATCGAAAAGTAAAATTAAATATGATCAATTGAATAAATGAATTGTGTTTGGTTTTAAGTCATTAACTAAATACATACATTGCTGTTTGCTAGGTCACTAGCAGTTCTGTCCGTCAGAGGAGATCGTCAAGGGCCCGTGAACTCTCAGAGAAAGCAGAGAGAAGAAGACTTGAGGTAGAAAAGAAAAGGAAAGAGCGAGAGGAGCAATTACGCCTAGAGAAAGAGCAGCAGGAGAGAATGGAAAAAATGAGGGAAGAGCTTGAACAAGAGCAACTTAGAAGGGCAGAGGAAATACGGTCAGTATAATACTGTAAAAAAAACTTCCAGTTGGATTAGAACCATGAAACCTCCTCACCTACAGCACCTATAACTATACATGTTTCTATGGTAAAGCAACAGTTCTTGGCTTCATCACTGGTAGTGTTGCACTTTGGAGTCCAGTCAAAGTCAAATTCGAACCAAATCTAA